>SEYY01016931.1:17500-26491 GCA_009176605.1 Armadillidium nasatum
CAACAGTCGAAACCAGTTGGACCAAATTAATATAAGATGTTAAAAATTCCTTCATATTATCAATAGGACAACGGCAATGATAAAATATTATAATACTCTCTGTCTCTCTTAAATCCTGAGTAAAAATTCCTCTTTGAAGGGCTCAAGGTTTGATTTAAATCCTGAGTAAAAATTCCTCTTTGAGGGGCTCAAGGTTTGATGCATTAATTCTCGTGCGTATATTCTTAATATATGTGATTTCTTCATCCAAATGTTGAGGGCTACAGATATAAGATTCTGAGAGCTCTAAGAAAGCTAGTTGTTTAATATAGTTTTAATAATTTGTGCTATATATATATATATATATATATATATATATATATATATATATATATATATATATATATATATATATATATATATAAGTAATTAGTCTCTGACCCTCTGAATATCCATATATTCCTACATTTAACTACATATTTATGTAGGTCAATATATTTCTCTCAAAAACAATACATGGCAGGCGCCATGTATTGTTTTAAAACAAAAATACAGTTTCTGTTTATTAAGGAGTTGAATTTCACAAGGTTGAAACGACTCCACCTGCAAGTCCCTTTCAGACCAACAAGAATAGAGTCAGAAAGCTGGAGACAAAAATTACTTCTAAAAAGCAAAAGAGGGAGCAGATATGATATGAGGTTAAGAATGGAGAGTCGAGTCATCGGCATAAGAATAAACAGGTTTAGAAGTGGAGCTGAGAAGATCGTGCGATGAAATGTAAGAATAAAGTTGGAGATAGAACAGAAATCTGAGGAACATCACTACTGACAGAAACGGAGGAAGAGGTCGCTCCACCAACTGATGTCGATATGGAACGATCTGAAAGAAAACTAGATGTAAGTAAGCAAAGAGATGGAGAAAACCCAAAGGAAGGGAGTTTTGAGATAGTAGTGACGCATGTCATACCCGGTCAAAAACTTGGAAATGTCAAGCTCCACCACAAAAACTCCTCATAATCCCTGAGAGCAAAAGACCATAAATCAGTAAGATAAGAAAGTATCTCACCAGTAGACCTCGAATGTCGAAAGTTATACTAATGATCTAAAAGAAAAGAGAGTGAGACTCCAGATGATCAAAGGAATGAGACTTAAGAAGTGTTTCAAAGATTTTAGACAGACCACAAGTTCTATAGGTCGATATTTAGACAGGTCAGAGAGACCAACCTTCTATGGGATTGGTTTAACACATGCATGCTTCCAGCATTGAGGAAAATTATCAATATTAAAACATAGAGAGTAGAGTTGAACGAGGAAAGGCACCAGCTCAAAAGCACACTCCCTCAGAACACGGGGAGGAATGCCATCCGGGTCGCTGGCCTTCTTAACGTTCATCAGAATCCCATGGATCTGATCATGTGTAATCGCAGGTGGAGACATGGACACCAGAGAATAGCGTGGAATATTTTAAGTATTGGCTATGTTTTTAAGTGATATGTCAGTATTGAGATTAGCGTAATAACACACCTTGCCGTAAACTGTAATTAATACATTAACTACAGAAAATTCCCTACAAACGACAATCTTTTATGTCCGTTCAGGTAACCGGATCGGAGGTTCGAACCTCGATTTGTATTCTTTACAGTACACACACGAGGGCGAGGGGCGAACATCGATCCCTTAAGCCAGAGAAAAACTGACTTAACTTATATTACTGATCTATGGCCTTTTGCCCTTAGGGGCTTCGGGACATATCCAAGGCTTTTGACCGGGTATGGCATGAGTTGCTGCTCCCCAAGCTCCCTTCCTTTGGGTTTCCTCCTTCCCTTTGTTTACTCGTCTAGTTTTCTCTCAGATCGTTCCATTTCGCCACTTGTAGATGGAGCGACCTCTTTCTCTTTTTCTGTCAATTGTGGTGTTCCTCATGGTTATGTTTTATCTACAACTTTATTCCTACTTTTCATTAACGATCTTCTCAACTGCACTTCTAACTTTGTTCCCTCTTATGCTGATGACTCAACTCTACATTCTTCTACTCATTTCAAATCTGCTCCCTCTCTTCTTTGCTTCTCGTCTTCAACTTTCCGATTCTATTCTTGCCGATCTGGATGGGATTTCTCGGTGGGGTCATAGCAATCTTGTGAAATTCAACTCTTCAAAAACTCAACTTCTTCACATCTCCCTCTCAAAAACACCTCCCAACTTTCCTATCCATTTCGATGGCTCTCCCTTCTCACCTGTAAATAACATTAACATTCTTGGTTTAAACATATACACTAAACTGTCTTGGAAACCACATATTACAATGCAAGATTGCAAGTTGTTATTTTATATATTTTATAGTTGTTATTTTTTACTAGATTGCAAGTTGTTATTTTATCTAAACAGACTACGTTTATTAGTAAGTTGTTCTCATATACACTTAAACCCTAATATTTCAAATCTCCCTCCACCAGAATATCTGAGTACTCATCTGAGCGGCAGATGGCAATAAAATCCAAATCCAAGATGGCGGTCACTACCCAACAAATCAGCTAGACTGTGTTGAAATTTACCAAAACAAAACACTGCGGTACGTGGAAGACAGATCGTATGTAGTACCTCCACTAACAACAAACACTGAAAAATCTGCGGGATCTCAACTCGATCACGTCGGATATGCTGCAGACACTGTTGTCCGAGCGATGTGGATTTGCGTATCGATGTTTGCCTAGTTACAAGAGAGGCGCACGTCAAGTGATCGAGTGATTTTTGATACTCACCGATATTATATTAAAACTTTGTGCTGAGCGAACAATAAAACCTTCATGTGTAAAAATATTCCAATAAAGCTACATTCTAAATGTGTTTGAAAGCTAGGTGTTTGTGTGGTCACCGTACGCATATTACACACACACACACACACACACACATATACATATATATATATATATATATATATATATATATATATATATATATATATATATATATATATATATATATATATATATATATATATATATATATATATATATATATATATATATATATATATATATATATATATATATATATATATATATATATATATATATATATATATATATATATATATATATATATATATATATATATATATATATATATATATATATATATATATATATATAATATATATATATAGAGAGAGAGAGAGAGAGAGAGAGAATTCCACAGAACAGATGTGACTGGAAAGAAGAAAGAACCCCAACAAATCAAACTTGGAATTGACAGTGTTCACACAAATTTGTACAACGAAACATGATGACACACAAGTGGTCATTCCCCTTGGGCACTTTATATAATATATATATATATATATATAATATATATATATATATATATATATATATATATATATATATATATATATATTATATATATATATATGACCGACCGGGGCCCCGGCCCCGGCCCCGGCCAAACCCCGGCCATTTTTACGGACCCCGGCCCCGGCCCCGGCTAAAAATCAGGGAAAACCGGGGTTGCCGGCCGGGGTTAAAATGGCAAATTATACAAAATTTTTTTTTTTTTTTTTTTAAATTTTCAGCCGATTCTGCTGAAACTTTCAGTGTATATAGATTTTTTACCGTTAAGAAAAGTCCATTTCTAGCTTTTTTCCGAGTCTATTACGGTTAAAAGTTTTTTTTTTTTTTTTTTTTTTTGTGGAAATTTTACCCTTTTTCAATAGAATGGCGGTGCCAAACCACTTTTTAGAATGAGCTGAAAGTTGGACTATTTATTCAAAATTATATGGGCTACAAAAGCCTTTAATAGGCTTTTGTTCGCAGAGTTATAGAAAAAATGTTATAAGCCAAAAACTGACCAACTATAGAAAAAAAAATTTTTTGAACTAAAAAAATCCACCTTTTCAGGCAAAATCTGTTTTAAAAAAATACAACTCTAACATTTCCTATTTTTGGTGTGTATAGAGGAGGGGTGGGGCTACAAATTCCTCTATGTACTTTATTCGATGAGATTCGTTGGTTTTGAGATATAGCCTTCAAAAAGGTCCATTTTTGGCCAAATTTCAAAAATTCCCAAAATTTGAGACGCTATATCTCGCTTCAAACCAAGGGCATTTAAAAATGCCCTAAATAAAAATTGTTGCCCTGTTCCTCTTCTAAACAATATTCACAAATAAAAAAAATAGTAGGTAAAATTTTTTTTTTAAATAATTTTTTCCTCCAGAAGGGTATAATTTTTGCAAATTTTTTTTCAACTTTTTTCTAGACGTGATATCAAAAATCTATTCCCACCAATGCAAGAAATTGAGGCAAAGGTGGTATTCAGTTAAATTTTCAGCTCATGTGGACCAGTGGTTTGACCCAGTTATTCATTTTTTTCAACTTTGGGTCCAAATAAGTTTCAAACCGTTATAGACTCAAAAAAATGCTCGAAATCAACTCAGAACTTCGGGAAAAAATTCACATACTTTTAAAATTTCAGCTCAATCAGTCAAATAATAAAAAAAAAAATTCAAACAAAATATAAGAAAATTAAGATTTTTTTCTTTTCTGTTTCTTTTGACCGCTCCTTTTCTGCTAGTGAATGTTCATCTTTGTGTTTTGATTTTAGATACTCCAAAAAAGATTTGGTTGAAATTTTTTTACTTGTAGCACCCGGTGAATCTCTTCTAATTTTCTGACTGCAGATGTTACATTTAGCTATTTCGAGCCTATCCTGAAACATTGTAAAGTATTCAAATACTGCAGAAGCTGAACTTTTAGCCATATTGACTGAAAGTATAAACAAAATAATAATTTTTAAATAATGCAGCTAAATGATACAAGTTTGATAAATAGCAATAAAATAACAATGATATGTATAAATACAGGTTAAATTGATAATTTTATATCTTACATTTTTTCAAACTTTACCTTTGGGTCTTACCTAGGTAAACGTGTTAAATCACTATTATGAATTAGAATAATTTTTTTTTAATTTTTGTACTTTTTTTAAACTTTAAATATACAAAACTGTAATTTTCTGATTTTTTTTTTTAGAGAAAATGCATATAATCATTAATTTAAGTGAATGTTGCCTATTCTACTCCTTCCTTATAATTAAATAAACCTTATATCTAATTTTCTTAACCTAAAATTTCAGTGCTTTTGACCTAATTACAAATTTTAGGTAATCCCCGGCCATAACCCCGGCCCCGGCCAAATTCCAGCCCCGGTCGGTCCCTATATATATATATATATATATATATATATATATATATATATATATATATATATATATATATATATATATATATATGATATTTTTTTATGGTATTTATAGGCAGTGATAGTCAGCTTACATGTGAGAAGGGGTGAATTTGAAATACCATATTCATAAACCTTCAAAATATTCTACTCCTGTACACAAACATCGGAACAGACACGCACACACCCACACCCACCCACACATACACACATACACACACAAATACACGTAAAGATGACAAAAAAAAAAAAAAAAAAAAAAAAACTCAGTCTCTACCACAGAAACTTCAATAAATATTCTCTTAACAAGTCGAAAACTTCTTCGAGATCTTCATAAATATTCTAAAATCCAATTAAGTAACATAACAGAGTGAATATCTTCGAAATCTTCATTAAACATTATAATCCCGTTTTTGGCAACCATGTCACTGTCTTATTCTAGGATGGTATCACAACAAAGTACAAAATTACTAACATCGACATTTATCAACTTTAACTCAACCAGTCTACCAGTTCACAGAGTACCAAGAGGACCCAGAGGACCTAGAGGACCCAGAGGACATATAAGACTTGAAAGACCTCGAGGATCCAGAAAACTTAAAAGACCCGGAGGACCTAGAAGACCAAGATGATCCAGCAGACCTAGAAGACCCACAGAACCCATAAGACTTGAAAGATCTAGAGGATCTAGTAGATCTAAAAGACCCGGAGGACCTAGAAGACCAAGATGATCCAGCAGACCTAGAAGACCCACAGAACCCATAAGACTTGAAAGATCTTAGAGGATCTAGTAGATCTAAAAGACCCGTAGGACCTAGAAGACCTAGATGACTCAGCAGACCTAGAATACCCACAGAACCCATAAGACTTGAAAGATCTAGAGGATCTAGTAGATCTAAAAGACCCAGAGGACCTAGAAGACCAAGATGATCCAGCAGACCTAGAAGACCCACAGAACCCATAAGACTTGAAAGATCTAGAGGATCTAGTAGATCTAAAAGACCCGGAGGACCTAGAAGACCAAGATGATCCAGCAGACCTAGAAGACCCACAGAACCCATAAGACTTGAAAGATCTAGAGGATCTAGTAGATCTAAAAGACCCGTAGGACCTAGAAGACCTAGATGACTCAGCAGACCTAGAAGACCCACAGAACTCATAAGACTTGAAGATCTAGAGGATCTAGTAGATCTAAAAGACCCAGAGGACCTAAAAGACCAAGATGATCCAGCAGACCTAGAAGACCCACAGAACCCATAAGACTTGAAAGATCTAGAGGATCTAGTAGATCTAAAAGACCCGGAGGACCTAGAAGACCTAGATGACTCAGCAGACCTAGAAGACCCACAGAACCCATAAGACTTGAAAGATCTAGAGGATCTAGTAGATCTAAAAGACCCGGAGGACCTAGAAGACCAAGATGATCCAGCAGACCTAGAAGACCCACAGAACCCATAAGACTTGAAAGATCTAGAGGATCTAGTAGATCTAAAAGACCCGGAGGACCTAGAAGACCTAGATGACTCAGTAGACCTAGAAGACCCACAGAACCCATAAGACTTGAAAGATCTAGAGGATCTAGTAGATCTAAAAGACCCGGAGGACCTAGAAGACCAAGATGATCCAGCAGACCTAGAAGACCCACAGAACCCATAAGACTTGAAAGATCTAGAGGATCTAGTAGATCTAAAAGACCCGGAGGACCTAGAAGACCAAGATGATCCAGCAGACCTAGAAGACCCACAGAACCCATAAGACTTGAAAGATCTAGAGGATCTAGTAGATCTAAAAGACCCGGAGGACCTAGAAGACCTAGATGACTCAGCAGACCTAGATGACTCAGCAGACCTAGAAGACCCACAGAACCCATAAGACTTGAAAGATCTAGAGGATCTAGTAGATCTAAAAGACCCGGAGGACCTAGAAGACCAAGATGATCCAGCAGACCTAGAAGACCCACAGAACCCATAAGACTTGAAAGATCTAGAGGATCTAGTAGATCTAAAAGACCCGGAGGACCTAGAAGACCAAGATGATCCAGCAGACCTAGAAGACCCACAGAACCCATAAGACTTGAAAGATCTAGAGGATCTAGTAGATCTAAAAGACCCGGAGGACCTAGAAGACCTAGATGACTCAGCAGACCTAGAAGACCCACAGAACCCATAAGACTTGAAAGATCTAGAGGATCTAGTAGATCTAAAAGACCCGGAGGACCTAGAAGACCAAGATGATCCAGCAGACCTAGAAGACCCACAGAACCCATAAGACTTGAAAGATCTAGAGGATCTAGTAGATCTAAAAGACCCGGAGGACCTAGAAGACCTAGATGACTCAGCAGACCTAGAAGACCCACAGAACCCATAAGACTTGAAAGATCTAGAGGATCTAGTAGATCTAAAAGACCCGGAGGACCTAGAAGACCAAGATGATCCAGCAGACCTAGAAGACCCACAGAACCCATAAGACTTGAAAGATCTAGAGGATCTAGTAGATCTAAAAGACTCGGAGGACCTAGAAGACCTAGATGACTCAGCAGACCTAGAAGACCCACAGAACCCATAAGACTTGAAAGATCTAGAGGATCTAGTAGATCTAAAAGACCCGGAGGACCTAGAAGACCAAGATGACTCCAGCAGACCTAGAAGACCCACAGAACCCATAAGACTTGAAAGATCTAGAGGATCTAGTAGATCTAAAAGACCCGGAGGACCTAGAAGACCTAGATGACTCAGCAGACCTAGAAGACCCACAGAACCCATAAGACTTGAAAGATCTAGAGGATCTAGTAGATCTAAAAGACCCGGAGGACCTAGAAGACCAAGATGATCCAGCAGACCTAGAAGACCCACAGAACCCATAAGACTTGAAAGATCTAGAGGATCTAGTAGATCTAAAAGACTCGGAGGACCTAGAAGACCTAGATGACTCAGCAGACCTAGAAGACCCACAGAACCCATAAGACTTGAAAGATCTAGAGGATCTAGTAGATCTAAAAGACCCGGAGGAGGACCTAGATGACCCAGTAGACCTAGAAGACCCACAGAACCCATAAGACTTGAAAGATCTAGAGGATCTAGTAGATCTAAAAGACCCGGAGGACCTAGAAGACCTAGATGACTCAGCAGACCTAGAAGACCCACAGAACCCATAAGACTTGAAAGATCTAGAGGATCTAGTAGATCTAAAAGACCCGGAGGACCTAGAAGACCAAGATGATCCAGCAGACCTAGAAGACCCACAGAACCCATAAGACTTGAAAGATCTAGAGGATCTAGTAGATCTAAAAGACCCGGAGGACCTAGAAGACCTAGATGACTCAGCAGACCTAGAAGACCCACAGAACCCATAAGACTTGAAAGATCTAGAGGATCTAGTAGATCTAAAAGACCCGAGGACCTAGAAGACCAAGATGATCCAGCAGACCTAGAAGACCCACAGAACCCATAAGACTTGAAAGATCTAGAGGATCTAGTAGATCTAAAAGACCCGGAGGACCTAGAAGACCTAGATGACTCAGCAGACCTAGAAGACCCACAGAACCCATAAGACTTGAAAGATCTAGAGGATCTAGTAGATCTAAAAGACCCAGAGGACCTAGAAGACCAAGATGATCCAGCAGACCTAGAAGACCCACAGAACCCATAAGACTTGAAAGATCTAGAGGATCTAGTAGATCTAAAAGACTCGGAGGACCTAGAAGACCTAGATGACTCAGCAGACCTAGAAGACCCACAGAACCCATAAGACTTGAAAGATCTAGAGGATCTAGTAGATCTAAA
>SEYY01016932.1:0-12015 GCA_009176605.1 Armadillidium nasatum
TAGCGTCAACATGGACCAGGTTCTATCCTGAGAATAAACCGCAGTGCAAATGTTATAATTTTTGATAACCACTATGATAAACCGTGGAATCATTATTTACAATTTTATAACTGCTAATGATGTTATAATTTCGAGGAATCGAACCCGGGCCCCAAAAGATGGAAGTCCGTTGTGTTGACCACTACTCCACTGGTGATTCAAAAGGGAAATAATCCAGAACTTCTACTGACATATCGCCTAGTGAAAAGTCCCTTCAATATTTCCCCGACCACAACTTGGGCGTAGCGTCAACATGGACCAGGTTCTATCCTGAGATATAAACCGCAGTGCAAATGTTATAATTTTGATAACCACTATGATAAACCGTGGAATCATGATTTACAATTTTATAACTGCTAATGATGTTATAATTTCGAGGAATCGAACCCGGGCCCCAAAAGATGGAAGTCCGTTGTGTTGACCACTACTCCACTGATGGTTCAAAAGGAAATAATCCAGAACTTCTACTGACATTTCTCGCCTAGTGAAAAGTCCCTTCAATATTTCACCGACCACAACTTGGGCGTAGCGTCAACATGGACCAGGTTCTATCCTGAATATAAACCGCAGTGCAAATTTTATAATTTTGATAACCACTATGATAAACCGTGGAATCATTTATTTATAATTTTATAACTGCTAATGATGTTATAATTTCGAGGAATCGAACCCGGGCCCAAAAGATGGAAGTCCGTTGTGTTGACCACTACTCCACTGATGGTTCAAAAGGAAATAATCCAGAACTTCTACTGACATATCTCGCCTAGTGAAAAGTCCCTTCAATATTTCCCCGACCACAACTTGGGCGTAGCGTCAACATGGACCAGGTTCTATCCTGAGATATAAACCGCAGTGCAAATGTTATAATTTTGATAACCACTATGATAAACCGTGGAATCATTATTTATAATTTTATAACTGCTAATGATGTTATAATTTCGAGGAATCGAACCCGGGCCCAAAAGATGGAAGTCCGTTGTGTTGACCACTACTCCACTGATGGTTCAAAAGGAAATAATCCAGAACTTCTACTGACATATCTCGCCTAGTGAAAAGTCCCTTCAATATTTCCCCGACCACAACTTGGGCGTAGCGTCAACATGGACCAGGTTCTATCCTGAGTATAAACCGCAGTGCAAATGTTATAATTTTGATAACCACTATGATAAACCGTGGAATCATTATTTATAATTTTATAACTGCTAATGATGTTATAATTTCGAGGAATCGAACCCGGGCCCCAAAAGATGGAAGTCCGTTGTGTTGACCACTACTCCACTGATGGTTCAAAAGGAAATAATCCAGAACTTCTACTGACATTTCTCGCCTAGTGAAAAGTCCCTTCAATATTTCCCCGACCACAACTTGGGCGTAGCGTCAACATGGACCAGGTTCTATCCTGAGTATAAACCGCAGTGCAAATGTTATAATTTTGATAACCACTATGATAAACCGTGGAATCATTATTTATAATTTTATAACTGCTAATGATGTTATAATTTCGAGGAATCGAACCCGGGCCCCAAAAGATGGAAGTCCGTTGTGTTGACCACTACTCCACTGATGGTTCAAAAGGAAATAATCCAGAACTTCTACTGACATTTCTCGCCTAGTGAAAAGTCCCTTCAATATTTCCCCGACCACAACTTGGGCGTAGCGTCAACATGGACCAGGTTCTATCCTGAGTATAAACCGCAGTGCAAATGTTATAATTTTGATAACCACTATGATAAACCGTGGAATCATTATTTATAATTTTCATAACTGCTAATGATGTTATAATTTCGAGGAATCGAACCCGGGTCCAAAAGATGGAAGTCCGTTGTGTTGACCACTACTCCACTGATGGTTCAAAAGGAAATAATCCAGAACTTCTACTGACATTTCTCGCCTAGTGAAAAGTCCCTTCAATATTTCCCCGACCACAACTTGGGCGTAGCGTCAACATGGACCAGGTTCTATCCTGAGTATAAACCGCAGTGCAAATGTTATAATTTTGATAACCACTATGATAAACCGTGGAATCATTATTTACAATTTTATAACTGCTAATGATGTTATAATTTCGAGGAATCGAACCCGGGCCCCAAAAGATGGAAGTCCGTTGTGTTGACCACTACTCCACTGATGGTTCAAAAGGAAATAATCCAGAACTTCTACTGACATTTCTCGCCTAGTGAAAAGTCCCTTCAATATTTCCCCGACCACAACTTGGGCGTAGCGTCAACATGGACCAGGTTCTATCCTGAGATATAAACCGCAGTGCAAATGTTATAATTTTGATAACCACTATGATAAACCGTGGAATCATTATTTACAATTTTATAACTGCTAATGATGTTATAATTTCGAGGAATCGAACCCGGGCCCCAAAAGATGGAAGTCCGTTGTGTTGACCACTACTCCACTGGTGGTTCAAAAGGAAATAATCCAGAACTTCTACTGACATTTCTCGCCTAGTGAAAAGTCCCTTCAATATTTCCCCGACCACAACTTGGGCGTAGCGTCAACATGGACCAGGTTCTATCCTGAGAATAAACCGCAGTGCAAATGTTTATAATTTTGATAACCACTATGATAAACCGTGGAATCATTATTTATAATTTTATAACTGCTAATGATGTTATAATTTCGAGGAATCGAACCCGGGCCCCAAAAGATGGAAGTCCGTTGTGTTGACCACTACTCCACTGGTGATTCAAAAGGAAATAATCCAGAACTTCTACTGACATTTCTCGCCTAGTGAAAAGTCCCTTCAATATTTCCCCGACCACAACTTGGGCGTAGCGTCAACATGGACCAGGTTCTATCCTGAGAATAAACCGCAGTGCAAATGTTATAATTATTATAAACTAAGTAATGTATGCAAGAAAAAAAACAAAAAAAAACACGTTTTATGCAAAAAAAATGTTGTTTTGCAAAAAGATTATGCTAAATGAGTATGACAATATTGGTTATAAGATTTTATGAAAAGAACAGGACAGTCAGGAGGACAGGAGTTAAAACGATTGAAGAATAATCTGCTATCGTTGATCCTGAACTTGACTGACAGTAATACAAGGAAACATATACGATTTTCAATAAATAAAGTAATAAAGTTGCTTCGTCACTCGCATAAAATTCCTCTCTTCTGGTGATGTAAACAAGATATGAATTAAAGGTAGGAGTTATTGAAGGAACCAGTTGAAGAGCCCTAAATTAAGGTGATCAGCCCACAAAGAAAACCTTGAGTCAGGCCCACAAGAAGCTTTGTACTGTCAATGAACAATAGGAAATCTGAGAGGCTATGGATTTCTTTGCAGAGATAACACCAACAGAAATTAGTTTAAGGCATACACAGGATGAGAACATTTGCTAAATCTACAGCTATGGGGATGGAGAGAAGGGTAGTTAAAACAAAAAAAAGGTAGAGAACATTCCCTAGCAGTATTTAAAAAAAAAAAACAAAAAAAAAAAAACCTAGCTATGTCCAGGGTCTCAAAACAATAAGCTAACTTTGCAAAAGATTACCAATATGAGCAAAAGATATTTCTTTCAGCTTGACCACAATTCAAAGGTCAAGCCTTACAGGAAATTCACATAAGTGAATTATTAATACCTATCAAGGGGGACCTATGCTTTGATACAAAGGTTATTAAACAAAATTTACGTTAAAAGGGGGCTTGCAATCAAGCAATGGATATCTAACAAGCCCCAAATGAATCAGAGTTGAATTTATAGTAAAATAAAAGCAACAAGGAGGCTATATGAGTTAAGGCAAAGGAAAAATTTAGCAGAACCTCCGGTGAATGTAAAAAGCAAGAAATCGGTGGCCTGGAGAAGCTCCGAGGCCTTATAAAGGGAAAGAAATTGACAAGATAGCACAAACCTGTAGGGATACTTGTAACAAATATAAACAATTTTAATGGATTAGAGACCAATATGACAATTAACTATTAATAAAAACAAATAAAAAGGTGTAAAGGAAATACCATAAAAGTATATAATAAAGTCAAAATTTGTATCACAAATTTTCATCTTTAGTGAAAAACTTATCTTTAGGATGGTAACACTTTTTAGCGCAAAGTCAGTGACATTTGTTATGAAATAGTAATAATTAATATTACATTAATTTTATAACTTATTAATTAATTGAAATAACGACCAATCTAATAGAACAAATTGGAATACAGGATACTAGGAACATATTGTCCAAATTTGGTTACAAAGATATAAAATAAAAATGGGCTATAAAATTAATAATTTAAGTTAATAATTAATTGTGACCAAGCAAAAATAATAATAAAAATTGAATCTCTGTAACACAAACTACTGTGCAAATCTGACAACAGTTAGAACTCTATTTTCACAGAAATAAAGGTTTTTAAAGGAAAAAAAAAAGCCTAATATTATGATTAGATTAAATATGCATAAGTAATCAATTAATTGGGTTTTAACACTGGACCTGATGTAGTCTGGAGAGTCAAGAACAATAAAATTCAACAAAAAGAATGATAAAAAATGTCCAACCCCAAGAAAATTAACCTTAAACGGAAATATATATATATATATATATATATATATATATATATATATATATATATATATATATATATATATATATATATATATATATATATATATATATATATATATATATATATTTTTATTTTTTTTTTTTTTTTTTTTTTTTTTTACTTACAACCTTTCCCACATCCATCCAAACACTCACCTCTTCACCAATCTTTTTCATTCATTCCTATCCTCTGTCAACCGCACACCCTCCTCCCAATTCCAATTCAACCCTCTATCCCTTAACAGCTCCTTGACATTACTCATCCAACTTCCCCTCGGTCTCCCCCTATCTCTTACACCCTCCACTTCTGAAACAAATACCTTTTTAGCCATTCTTTCTTTATTCATCCTACAAACATGTCCAAACCATCTCAGCATACTTTGTTCAAATCTCTCAACCAAGCTCTTTCTCCATCCACACATTCCTTTTGTTCTAACATTCCTGACTCTATCTCTTCCAACAACTCCACAAACAGCTCTCAGACCATTCATTTCGAAAACTTCTATTTTTTCCTCTTTCTAGCATTCAACCTACATACTTCACTCCCATACATAACCACCGGTATACAGCATCCCTCAAACATTCTCACCTTCATCTCCCTTGGTAACCTTCCTCTATTCCAAATATCACTCAAACCACCTAATACCTTCTACCCTTCTCTTATTCTATGACCAACTTCATCACTCATACTTACAACAGCCTCTCCAAAAATCACCCACAGATACTTAAATACAGTGACTATCTTCAATTTCTCCCTACCTACTTTAATTTGTAAATCATCTCCCTCAACCACACCCCTCTCCCTCTCCTTCCCCATTTTTCATCCACGGCACTTTACTCTTAAAGCCCAAATCATCACAACCCTTTACAAACTCATTCACCAACACTTTAAAATTTTTATGTGTTTCAGCCAAAAGTACAACATCATCCGCATACATCAACACATTTGCATCCCACATACCATCATGCTCCCTCATTCTCACCCCTTTCCCTACCCTATCCATTTTACTAACCACTTTATTAATAAATAAATTAAATAACCCAGGAGACATTACACAACCCTGTCTCAGACCATTATTTACATCAAAAAACTCAGTTTCCCTTCTGTTCCCTCTCATACATGCCCTGCTATTCCGATATAAAGCTCTAATACCTCCCTGTACTTTCTCCTCAATATCATACTCATTCAGGACCTCCTACAGTTTATTCTGTCTACACTATATATATATATATATATATATATATATATATATATATATATATATATATATATAATATATATATATATATATAATATATAATATATCAGGAATGGGGGGTTGATACATGGATCGAAAGGTTTTAACTTCTTGATTATGAAAATAGTATTTAAAATGGGGCAAATGAACTTTATAAAAAGTTATAAGCCAAAGAAAAAGGAAAAAAATGTGTACAGTAAAAAAATTTTAATCATCATTTAAGATGGCTGTTTTAGTAAAATATGCATCCAAAGATACAATAATTAAATTTAAACAATTATTTAACATAAAAAACGAAAATAAATGTATTCTCGGCCACAAAGATGGGCAAAATCCCTGCAAAGCCACTCATTTATATCCTTAAAGTTATAAGCGAAAGCTTTCATTTGACTTTGCCTTCAATTAGGTCTGATGTGGTATCTGTAGTTATAAGCTTTGAAATATTGTGGTTTTCATTTTTAATCTCAGTTCTGTTTTTAGCGTTTTTAATTTATTAATTATATCTTCCCCTTTTAACGCTTTATCCTAGTGGTTTTAAATAAATGTCATCTATACAGAACACAAGTGCGTCAAATCTATATATATATATATATATATATATATATATATATATATATATATATATATATATATATATATATATATATATATATATATATAATAATATGAATAATAATGACTTTGTTATAGTTATTATTTTAAAGTTCAACATTTTAACTGAAAATCAATCCTCTTACCTTCAAATAATCCCCCCCTCCAGCCCTCCACAAGCATTAACCCAAAGTAAATGGCCAAATACCCGAACAATACTCAAGAGAACCAGAAGGTTATGTATTATATTTCTGATGACTCCCTTGAAGATCAACTTTCAATTATTAAAATATTGACTACCATTAAGCTATAAATAGTCTTAAAGGTATACTTATCTTTATATTCTTGGTTTAGTATTACAATCAACAATATTATAGACTTCACTTGCCAGCATTTACTATAACCAACAATTAGTTTGTGAAAAGTTTATCACTTTTTAAATCACTTTATATAAGATTTTAACTTTAGTTTTATTACTTTTATTTTTACAATAATTGTTATGTAACACAACAACTGTTTTAACAATTGTCTTTTAATAACTTTAATTTTAACAATAGTTTTAATAAATAAGCTTTAATAATTAAGCCTTTTAACATAGTAGTTTTCATTAAACATGACTAAAAAACTACATGACAAAATACATACTGCATACTGACTTTATACTGTATCGTCGTTCTAATTTCTTTTATTATTTTTACTTCTGCACATGACACGCAAATCACGTGGGCTAATATTTATGCTCCGTTTTTAAACAATGTAATTTTATAACGGTATGCTTTTTAACAATAAGAAATTTTATATTTTAACACACACATTTAAACATTTAATAATTTTGTTAATTTTAACTTTTAATAATTTAACAATTTTAATATTCTCCCAACAGAAAGTTGCAGAGAAGCTGCAAATTCTACATTAAATTTAATTTTGATATTATTAATTTGTCACAATTTTCTGCAGCCTGTCTTTTTGGTCTACTTGGACCACCAACTACCAATTCTGATCTGTCTTTATCATTTATAGGAACAGCTTTATTTATAGTCAAATCTTGAGGAGATGTCTTTTCATGAGACAAGGACATTTCCAATGGATACAGATTATTTATAGAATGATGAGCTATTTGACCATTACTTTGTTTTACCTTCACTGATCTTATTTTATTATCATGACCAATAATCAACTCTAAAACTCTACCAGTCATCCAAAATGGACGTGGTTTTATTTCAGACTTGATTAATATAATGTCATTTACCTTAATTATATTGTCCCAAGATAGTTCATAAATTTTACTCATAGATTCTCTTAAAGACAATAAATACTCTTGATACCAAAGTTTTTTTAAATTTGTTGAACAATTCCTCTTGAGTATCAAGAGTTTGTTCTAAATTATTTTGGTTTGTCTCTTTCCATACATTTTCTGATTCTCCTCTTAAAATTAAAGAAGAATTACAATTTAACCTTAAAAAAGAATTTGGTGTTATAATTTCAATGTCACTGAACTCTGACCTATAAGTAAGTGGTCTAGAATTTATAGCATTTTTTATAAATGACAGAGTGGTGAGCATTTCAAAATATGTTAATTTTGCTCGACCTATGACTTTATACATACAAGATTTAATTGTACGGATCTGCCTTTCATAAAATGCTCCTACCCAGGCAGAAAATAAAGGAATTTTTACATGTTTTATATTATTAGAATTTAACTCCTGCTTGAATTCATCAGACTCTAGAGCTTTTGCTAAAAAATTGGCACCTTTACTAAATGTACAAGCGTTATCTGAATATATGTAATCTGGAATGGTATAGTGATTACAAAAGCGTTGGAATGCAAGTAGAAATGTTGGAACACTCATGTCTGGAATTAATTCTAAATGTATGGCTCTTATGTTTAGGCAAGTGAAAATTAAGATGAACATTTTCTCTGTAGTGTTAGTGTTTTCATTTTTGATGAATAGATGACCAGTAAAATCTATCCCCACAAATTTGAACGGTATTACCAATTTCATATGGTGCTTAGGGATGTCAGTATATTTAGGATATTTAAAAGCTCTAACATTAATCTTTTTACACAATTTACACAAATTGAGAACCTTTTTTACTACAATTCTACCCTTGGGAATCCAGTAACCTTGATTCCTTATGTGTGTCAAAGTACTGTCAACACCTAAGTGTTGAACTTTTTGATGGGACCTTAAAATCAATAGGGTTGTAAAATAATGAAATCTAGATAAAATAATTGGATTATGAACATCATAATTAAAATAAGTACATTTAGATATTCTTCCGTATGATCTCAAAATTCCATCACTGTCTAAAAATAAATTTAAGTTGTTAACCAACACTGGAATATTATTACTTTTTGGGTCTGAATTTAAAAATTCTATTTCATTAGAATAACAAGAACTTTGTACACTTTTAACCCAATACATTAAAGCTCTTTTATAGGGATCTTCATTTTTAATACTACAAAATATAAGGAATAAATACTTTGTAATATTCATGACTTTGTCAAAATTAGAATATTTATGAATATTTAAAATTTCATTATGATTAGGCTGAAAATTAATATTTATAGTATTTAAACTCATGACTTCATTTTCACTGCTATCATTACTCAAAACATTAGTATTAATGAATTTATTAACATTATTATTATTAGCAGAGAAATAATTATTAATTTCTGGCACTACTGACAATAATGGATATTTGGGCCAGTTTTCCAAATTTTTATTTAACCATGTGGGTGCATATAACCATAAATCAATATTTTCCATAAATTTTTTATATGAAACACCTCTAGTTAAAAGATCTGCTGCATTTATATCAGTATGTACATAATGAAAATAAAACTTAATATTATATTTTACCTTAATATTATTTATCAATGTAGAAATATCTTTTAATCTATTATTTACATATCTACCCTTAACCTTAGTTTCTCCAGTGAGAATCCAGTTAAGCACAACCTGGGAGTCTACACTTATGTTTATGTATTCAAATATAAATTTAGGATATGAATCAAGAATAGTTTCAATACATTTAAGAGCCAAATTCACACCAAGCAACTCCAGAGTAGGAATACTATAAGATCTCTTAGGGTTGACTGGGGTAACCTTAGATTTAGCAAACAAAAACTGATTACTTACATTACTGGAACTATAGGCAACAAACCCATAGCATGAAGATGAACTATCACAAAAAATGTTTAAACCATAAGATAGACTCTCATTTAATGCTTGTCTAGGAAAAGGTATATTTCTTAGTTGTATTAAGTCTGGTTTTAATTTTTCCCATTCAGATATCATCTCCCAAGGTAATTCTTCATCCCATTCTTTGTTTGCAGACCAAATAGCTTTCATCAATAACTTTCCTCTTATACTTAAAGGTAGTGTGAACCCTAGGGGGTCAAACAATTTGGAAGTCTCAGAAAGTACTTGTCTCTTAGTGGTGGCATTACCATAATTTACTTCTGACACATGTAAAGTATCATCCTCTAATTTATATTCATACCCAAGTACCTTTTCATACACACTTTCATGCTCTACCAACAATTTTTCATCTTTCATACACTTTCGCAAACTTTCACAATTTGTGGTCCAAGATCTTAATATGAAGCCACCTTCATACATACAATTATAGGCCTGATGGTAAAGTTTGTTAAGTTCTACAACGTTATTACCGGTAAATATTAAATTATCTACAAAAAAATTAGAAGACAAAATCTCTTTACACTTGTCATCAGGAAATTTTTCAATGTGATGTTGCATAATGTAATGAAGAATAAATGGAGATGCTGTATACCCAAATAGAATAGTATTATATCTAAAAGTAATCAATTGATCATTTCTATACCATAAAAAACAAAATTTATTTTTATCAAACTCTTCTTTTAATCTTATTGATAAAAATACCAGTTTTATGTCACTTAATATTACATAATCATTAGTTCTAAAAACAAACATTAACTTCAATAATGAATTCATTAAATCTAAACCTGAATATGAGGCTTCATTTATAGAAGGAGTTTGTTTACTCAATTAAATTAACAATTAAATACTGGTCGTATTTTAGTAGTTATTTGTTCTGCATATCTTATAATAGGTCTGTGTGGTATGAACACATATTCATGTTTTTTATGTTCAGGAACATTAATTTTTTCTATAATACCATCATCCTGCTGTTGCTTAAATACATCATCATAAGCAGTAACTAGGTTTTGACTAATTAATTTATTATATACTCTATTTAAAACCTTTAATGAAATGTCAAAATTAGAAGGAACCCTTTTTATTAACTCTTGTTTCCAAGGAAGAGTCACATGATAGTGACCATCTTTAAATGAAATCCCTTCTTTAAACTTACTTACCATTTCAGCATCATAATTAGATATGTCATCATTATTATTAGAGGGAATACCTACAGATTCCATAGAAAATAAGTATTCTAGGCCATTTTCAACCTCAAAATCTATGAGAATATTTTCAAAAGGATGAAAATAACTTTTATTGGGGTTTAATATGAGATTAACTACAGTATCATTCACCATGTCCGACTCTACATCTGTTTTAGAAAATATTACATTTTTATTGTTTAAAGCAATATTTTGTTTTCTATGCAAAAAGTTTTGTACATTACCAAAAGGGATATATTTATTAGAAACTTTAAAGCAACTGCCTGACATTATTGAAACTAATTCTAGAGAAGGAAAAAATTGTAAAATGTCAGTGCCTAATATAGCTTGTATATGAAATTTATTTTTATCTTCCTTGACATTAAATGCAGAGTCTGCAAGGGGAATACCTTGGTTTTTAAATTCATGAATGACTTCATTAACATAATCTACTGTGTAATTTAAATTTAAATTCTCATCTACTAAAAATGGCATACCAAAAACATCCATATCTGAAAGCTTAATACCTAAAAGCAGTTGTTTAAACTCTCTTTGTTCTTTACCAATGAATGTTTGTACATTCAATTTCATGCCATTTAAATTATTATAGTCAGGAATTATATGACTTAATATATCCTTAGATACATATGATCTCTGGCTACCACTATCCAGTATACTTCTTACAGTCACCTTTTTATTGCCTCTTATTAAATCAATTGAAATAGTTGGCAATAAATAAACTCTATCTGCTTGTTGTTGAAAAGTTATACACAGATTGTTTACTGTATCATTTTTTGTTTCATTAGCCTCAATTTGAGGACAAAATGCTGTTATATGTGAGTGTTCTTTGCATTTGAAACAATTAAACCTCAATTTTTTGTTTTTACCAAAGCAAGTATTAGAAGTATGACCAATTCCTGCACACCATGCATAAATTTAAAACCTTAGCACATTCAACTCTTTCCGCTACAGTGCTATATTTATCACACTTGTATAATGGATGATTTTTAAGCTGACACAATTTGCATACATTATACATTCTAGTATTACAAGGTTCACTTTTTGCATCATTATTTTTAGATGCCTTAACATGATCAACATTTGTAGGAAAATTTTGTAATGAGTTAGATTTAAAAGATTTTTTAAATTGAGTTTTGGCGTTAGGCTTACTGTATGCATTTTTTTTTTTAGTTTTACTCACAATG
>SEYY01016933.1:5000-7500 GCA_009176605.1 Armadillidium nasatum
CTTCTTATCTCTGTATCCTCTTCTATCTCTTCAAGTCTTCCGCAGGAAAGACCCCCTTCTACGGAAAGGAAACGTTTGTGGCACTTCGGTGCCGCAAGCTGGTCGGACTTGCGGTCGTACTTCTTTGATTTTCCATGGAATGATTATTGCTTCCGTGGGAGGGGTCCCTCGGAGTGTGCAGAACGCATTACCGAGGTGATTCTCTCTGGCATGGAGGCGTACATTCCATATTCTTTCCCTTCTACTAAACCTAACAAACCTTGGTTTAACTCTGCTTGTTCTCGTGCTATCCGCCGCAGGGATGCTGCCTTCAGGGATTACCGTCGTCTTCAAACTCCAGAAACTCACGCTACTTATATTTCATCCCGGAATCGTGCAAAATCTATCCTTCGTAACACTAAAAACTCTCTTTCTTTCTCTTCTTCACGTTCTTTCTGGCATTTTGCAAAAAAAAAAAAACTCTAACTTTGCTTCTTCCTCTTTCCCTCCTTTAATATCTTCCGACGGCACAACTGCCGTTTTACCTTCTTCTAAAGCTGAACTCTTTGCTCAAACTTTTGCCTCTAATTCAACCTTAGACGATTCCGGAGCTATTCCTCCTCCTTCAACCCCCTCTAACTCATTTATGCCTAAAATTAGAATTTCTTCTAAAGATGTCATTTCTGCTCTCTCTGAGCTTAATACTAAGAAGGCGTACGGTCCTGATGGTATTCCTCCTGTGGTTCTCAAAACTTGTGCTTCCGAGCTTGCACCCTGCCTTGGTAAACTATTTCGTCTTTGTCTCTTCTACTTCAACCTTCCCTTCTTGCTGGAAACGTGCGCTCATTCAGCCTGTGCCGAAGAAGGGGACCCCTCTCAACCCTCCAACTACCGTCCTATTTCTTTGACCTCCGTTTTCTCTAAAGTTTTCGAATCTATCCTTAACAGGAAGATTTGGAAACATCTCAATTCTTCTAATCTTATCTCTGATCGCCAGTATGGCTTTCGTAAGAAACGCTCTACTGGTGATCTTCTTTCCCTTCTCTCTGACTCTTGGTCCTCCGCTCTTCGGCATTTCGGTGAATCTTTTGCTGTCGCGCTGGACATATCGAAAGCCTTCGATAGAGTCTGGCACAAAGCTTTGATTTCCAAACTTCCCTCTTTCGGTATCTATCCTTCTCTCTGTGATCTTCTCTCTATTTCCTTTTGGGTCGTTCTATAGCAGCTGTTGTAGACGGCCACCGTTCATCCTTTAAATCTATTAATAGTGGTGTTCCTCAGGGTTTCTGTCCTATCACCAACACTTTTTCTACTTTTCATTAATGACCTTCTCTCTATTACCTTCATCTCCTATCCACTCCTATGCTGATGACTCCACCCTTCATTACTTCTTTCCAGTTTGAAAAAACGTCCCACCCAACAGCAGTTGATAGACTCGAGAAGGGTAGCCTTGGAGCAACTAACCTCTGATCTTTCTCGTATTTCAAATTTGGGGCAGAGAAAACATGGTTGTTT
Source organism: Armadillidium nasatum (assembly GCA_009176605.1). Lineage (NCBI taxonomy): Eukaryota > Metazoa > Arthropoda > Malacostraca > Isopoda > Armadillidiidae > Armadillidium > Armadillidium nasatum. The sequence goes on from SEYY01016933.1 coordinate 6,495, forward strand.
TCAATGCCTCAAAAACTCAATTCCTTCCATCTCTCCACTCGACACAATCTTCCACACAACTATGATATCTTCTTCGAAAACACACAACTCAAGCCTTCATCTGTTCTAATATTCTTGGTGTTTCTTTTTCTCGTGATCTTTCTTGGAAAGATCACATTACTTCTCTTTCTAAACAAGCTTCTAAGAGGTTGGGTGTTCTGAGGCGCCTTCAGAATTACTTCACGCCACCCCAGTTGCTTGCTCTGTATAGGGGTGTTGTTCGCCCCTGTATGGAGTATGCTTCGCACATCTGGGGTGGTTCCACACATACAGCTCTCCTAGAGAAGGTGGAGTCAAGGCATTTTCGTCTCATCAACTCTCCTGCTCTTACTAACTCTCTTCCAATCTCTTTCTGCCCGTCGAATTGTTGCGTCACTCTCTCTTTACTATCGCTATTACAATGGACACTGCTCTTCTGAACTCTCTCGTCGCATACCTCCTCCATTGAGAAGAGCTCGTGCGACACGCCTTTCTACACATTCTCATCCTTTCTCTGTCCAACTCTCCGACCCCAGACTTAACCGCTATGCTCAGTCTTACATATACTCTACTGGTAAAGTCTGGAACACACTCCCTTCATCTGTTTTCCCAACTTCCTTTGACTTGCATACTTTCAAACGCCGTGTATCTGGACACGTCGGCCACCATCGACCATGATAATAGATCTTTCCAACTCCGGTGGAATTTGGTAGGCCTCTGGCCTTTGCCCACCGGAGGAAACATATATATATATATATATATATATATATATATATATATATATATATATATATATATATATATATATATATATATATATATATATATATATATATATATATATATATATATATATATACATATACTCCGTTGCCTCCGTTGCCATCTGGTTTGCCCTTTCCTTTTTACACCTTCTAAATGGGTTTTTATAATTTAATTTCGAAATTACGCATAAGTATTTTATATTCTTATAGGTCTCTTTCATTTC
>SEYY01016933.1:20000-47500 GCA_009176605.1 Armadillidium nasatum
GTTTCAAATAATTGCTGCTACTACTAAACTTTAAATTAAATCGTAAATAATATGAGCTCTGATTATTGTTTGAAAGACTCTTCCCCCCCCCCTCTCACCCAAAAAAAATAGTGATTTTACTATATATCTCTGTTCAACAGAAATTATTATAGAATGTTTATCTTTTCAAACTTTTGCCCGTAATATTTGGTTGACAAATTGTATTCAGAAGAATTGATTAAAGGATTGTGCTTTCAATGATAATGAATTTTCATCTCAAATTACTCTTACATCTTACTGATAATCTGTGATATGGGAAAGAGGCTCTAGCTGATCCAGGAAATGAGAGTTGTGGAGAGTTTCAAAAATTTTAGATTGACTACAAGTGAGAGATATAGGATAATAGTTAGTGGGGTCAGAGTGCATGTCTTTCTTCGAGATAGGCTGAACACATGGACAGTTCCAGCACTGAGGAAGTATTAAGACATAATACTTAGGTAATATCATCCGAGCCACTAGCATTCCTGACATTCATGGATTCCAGGATTCTATGCACCTGATCATGAATAATCATAGGAAGAGACATGGAACACCTGAGAGGAGAAGTAATAGGGGAAAGAATGTCAGAATCGAACAGGGTTGAATTAGATGAAAAATGGAGACCGAAGAGATTACCTTTTCAGAATGTCTTTAGAATAATCAAAGTTAATAAGAGGAGGAAAGGCAGATTTGCAGAAATTATTAGAGATTGCTCGGAAAGAGACCAGAATTTTTTACCTGTATGAGAACGAAGGATGTCAGCGCATTTCCCATGAGTGAAAATACACTAAATCCATGTAAGAATATCCTTGCAAAGATTCCGACCCAAATAATAGCTAGCCAGAGTAATAGGAGAATTAGAGTTTTTCTTTTCCCAAAAAGCATTCTCTCTCTCCCGAAGGAAACGAGCACGGTTGCTACCGAACCATGGATTTAGAAAAGAAAAAGAATTATTTTTTGAAGTAAAAACGAACCTGCTCATCCCCTCGGCGATTACGACCCCAACCTATTTAGCAGGCTCCAAAAAGTCCTCCGAGCCAATGAAGAATTCATTTCAAGGGTTGTCATCAAAGAAGTGACGCATTTCCGAATAATCAGCCCGATTGAAGTGCCAGAAAGTTTATTTAGGGCATGGAGGAGCTGTTGGAGAGAAAGAATTATACCTAAATATTATAAGATTATGGTCATAGTTACAGATAGGAGGGAGAATGGTGTATTTATATCTAGAAAGGGTAGTGATGTAGTGTTTAAGCATATATCAAATGTGTTCAAGAAATGGTTAGAACGATCTGGAATGTGCTCGGGTTCCATAATCAACTGCTCGAGATAGTTGAGAGTACTGAATGATTTCGCCTAGTATGAAAGAAACCCAACCATTCAGTCTGGTGTACGCTGGAATTCCCCAAATAGAGGACTTTAGCATTGGAATGAGAAGATATAATGAGAGCTAGAAAGTCTATTCCATTAGGGAAACAGTAGGAAAAATACAAGAAAATGGTAGTTGTAGAAAGTTTCAGCATTGAAACATCGAAACTAGGAGATTCAAAAATTTATGAGACGCACTGAAAACAATAACCTAAACTAATATTAACACATATATTTGCTAAGAACTAAAGTTTAATGCGGCTAAAAAAAAGTACGTAGAACGAAGCCATAAACTAACTATAAATGAGTAACTTACAGTAAGCTAAATTCATTCTCAATATAAAAACAGAAAATACAGATAAAAAAAAAAAGGCAAACTAAAAATGGATTATTTTTAAATAAATCCTTAAAGAAAGTAAGTAGCAAATTTAAAACGGAAAAAGTTTAAAAGTTAAAACAATAATTTGCTTAAAAAAGAAGAAGACCTAAGTGGATAAATATTTACTATAGCAATTATTTAATAACACTAATGGACTAAAACTTTATACACTTAGAGAAAAATAAAAAGAATCCCCTCAATTAAAAAAAATAAACAAACACACACCAGCACTGAAGCACTATTAAAACACCTTTCTACTTGCAAAGCAAAACTATGAAATATATAATATATATATATATATATATATATATATATATATATATATATATATATATATATATATATATATATATATATATATATATATATATATATATATATATATATATATATATATATATATATATATATATACAGTAAAAAACCCACAGGAAATAAAAACAAAACTTAAATAAAATTGGAGCAAGGCTTTCGAAGGGACAGCCACCCTTCCTCTTTCAGGCTCTAGAGCCTGAAAGAGGAAGGGTGGCTATCCCTTCGAAAGCCTTGCTCCAATTTTAATTAAGTTTTGTTTTTATTTCCTGTGGGTTTTTTACAGTATATATATATATATATATATATATATATATATATATATATATATATATATATATATATATATATATATATATATATATATATATATAAGATTCTTTTTATTTTATTTTGTTTACGAAACAGCCTACTTAAGTAAGTGGACCCCAAAAAAATTAACTATTAACTGTTAAGCGTATTTTTTTAAAAATTAATTATAAAATACGCAAGGTGTTTTCATAAAATTTATAATAAAAAAAATTTCAATACCAGTAAATTAATGAAAAGCCTATCAACTTTATACACTGTTTCATTATACAAACTTCTCATTCCCAATAGCTTGTGGGAGAGTTATAAATTGGCACCGAAGTACTCGAAGAAGTTGCTTTAAAAACTCAATTAATCAATGGAACTCCAGCTAACTTAGTAAAGAAAATATAAAACTTAATTCCCTTGATTTTAGAATTTTCAGGAGAAGAAATGATAAATTTCTCAATAAAAGGAATGGGTAAATAACCGCATATATATATATATTATATATATATATATATATATATATATATATATATATATATATATATATATATATATATATATATATATATATATATATATATATATATATATATATATATATTATATATATATATATATATATATATATATATATATATATAATATATATATATATATATATATCCTCTGGTAAGCAAAGGCCAGAGGCTTACATATTTCCACCAAAGTTGGGGAAATAATTGAAATCTGGTCGTTATTGTCCATCTTCCAATACACGTCATTTAAATGTTTGCAAGTCGAAGGAAGATTATGTTCCAGACTTTACCAGTAGAGTACATGTAAGATTAAGCATAGCGGATATTTAAGTATGGTTTTGGAGAGTTGGACAGACAAAGGATGAGAATGTGTAGAAAGTATTGTCACTGGCTCCCTCCTCATTGGAAGAAGTATGCGACAGGAGAGTTCAGAACAGCAGTGTCCGTTTTAATAGCAATAGTATAGAGAGAGTGACACAACAATTTGACGGTCATAAAGAGATCGGAGAGATTTAGCAAGAGCAAAAGGGTTTAGAAGGCGAAAAGCCCTAGACTTCACCTTTCCGAGAAGAGAGGTCTCTGTGGAATAAACCACAGATATACATATATATATATATATATATATATATATATATATATATATATATATATATATATATATATATATATATATATATATATATATATATATATATATATATGAACTAGATTTTAATAATAAAAACAAATAAATAAATTTAATTATAGAGTGACAAAGAGTAATGATAAAATGTTTCATTGAATCATGACAAATTTTCGTTTGTCAATTTCGCATTTTAAATTATTTATTTAATTAAAGAATTAATTCTTTATAAACGTTTTCACACCAGTGAAAAGTTCAATCTAAAAGTAATTGATTGCGTCCTGTACAAAATGAGTACATTTTAAGCAGTAATTTAAATGCAATTTAATTACATATTCATGAATATCGTTGCACAAATAATTATAATCACAAACATTTAACACACACGCACAAACATATGCACACATACACATACACATAAGCATATATATATATATATATATATATATATATATATATATATATATATATATATATATATATATATATATATATATATATATATATATATATATATATATACACACACAGAGAGAGTGCTTTGCAATGCTTATGTAAAAAGTTAGGTAAATGTTAAACCATAATAATTGTAACTTAAATGCAGTAATGATAACATTGTTCCAGCTTGAAACTTATCATACTTATATCAATACTTACACATGAAAAAAAACTCGTACATACTGAAACGGAACTGCAAGCTAATATAAGGAGCATCTGAGCATCGAAAATCAATTATTCCTCAGAATTCTAAGACCGTAGAGGGGGGGAAAAAAAAAACGAAGAAAGCCTTCTCAAAAAACTGAAAAGCTGGTAAGAAATCGAATCAGCAGCTTTCAAAGCCAAGCAATAAACAAAATCGTATTACGAGATCTTCAATTTACACAACATTAGCTAGATAACAAGAAACCGAAAAATTTGACATAAATAGGTATGATGATGGTTTCTATCGCGAAAAGAAATTGCAAGTTAATTAAAAAACCGATTTCACTTATTAAATTTAAAATCAAAATTATTTTCTTTCCTGTATGTGATAATAAACGTACCAATATATATATATATATATATATATATATATATATATATATATATATATATATATATATATATATATATATATATATATATATATATATATATATATATATATATATATATGGTGAGAAAAAGCCAGAAGACTATCATTCACCATCTGAGCTAGGAATTTCTCCGGATGGGTCAAATTGAAAATCAACATGCCTTGATTCTCGGCTTTTGAAAGTGTGTAAGGCAATGTAAGTTGGGAAAATAGATGAAGACCTTGTAAGTGGAGTTCATGTAAGACTAAGCCTAGCAGTTAAGTTTGGCATCAGACAGCTGGAAGAAAAAAGGATGAGTGAGTTCGATAGGATTGTCCCACGAGTCCTTTTCATTGGAAAAGGTATGCGGCAGGAGACCAGATTAGTAGTTTCCGTTAAAATTGGTTATAATTGCGATTATGTAGAAGTTGCTCACCAGTAGTTTTTTTTTTTTAATTCACATCTCACGGGCATTGCCCTATTCGAGGAGAGGAATTTTTCTAGGTACTATATACCTAGGATCCCCAAATGGGATCAAACCGGCACCCTACCGTTTGAGACACGGTAGACGGCAAAAGCAATTAAAGAAGTAGAAGTTGCTCACCAATAGTGAGAACAAAATAGTTAATAAGTCGAATTTTCCAGCATTCAACATTTTAGCAGAGAGCTATGTGAATGGAATCACTCTAGATATGCGAAGTACAGGTATGCTCCATACACGAGCGAATATCCACCATTCCTATAAAGAGAAAGCAACTGGAGTTCAGTGAAGATGTTTCAGAATTACTTCAGAACAGCAAATCTATCAGAAACATGCTTAGAAAAAGATATAATGTGATCCTTCCAAGAAAGATCACGAGAAAAAGGTACCATGAGAATACGAGTATTCAGGACAGAGAGAGGTTGAGATGTGTGTTTTCGAAGATGTCATAGTTTTGAGGAATATAGCATCGAGTAGAAAGGCAGAGGAACTGATTTTTTTTTTTTGGTTCTGAAAAAAACTATGTTTTCTCTGCTCCATTAAGAAACTCAAGAACTATCAGAGGTTAGTTGCTCCAGGGTACCCTCCTACCGATAATTAATTGCTGTTGGGTGGGACGGACTTCAAAATGAAAGGAGTAATGGAATGTAGCTTCATCAGTTTAATAGAATGAAGTAATAGAGGGAAAGTCAATAATGAAAAAGTGAAAAATATTTGGCGATTGAACAGATATCTGACAAACACCACTATCAACAGATTTAAAGGATGTATGTGGCCGTCTACAACAACTGTTTTAGAACTACAGGGAAGGAAATCAGACAGACGACCATAGAGAGAAAGATAGATACAGAAAGAGGGAAGTTTGCAAATCAAAGTTTTGTGTCATCATCTATTGAAGGATTTTTGATATGTCTAGTGCAACAGCAAAATATTCACAGATAGAATAGCAAAGTACCAAGAGTCGAGGGAAAGACATAGAAGATCACTAGTAGAGTGAAATACGACACTCTCTCATTACACCTTTCAAAATATATTTACTGGATATTTCTTTATTTGAATTCAACATTAATTAAAGTAAAATATCTGTAAAATCAGTTAAAATTAAATTAAATATAAGAACAAGAAACGACAAGCCTTGGATTTGCAATATTCACACAAAATTGATTTAAGTGCATGGCATTCCTTTTGCTGCGAAGGTGACGCAATAGTGATTTAATGCAAAAGTTCAATTACCTGGAGTACCTGCCATTACAGGACCTTTAAAAAAAAGATTTTGTGCCAAAGTCACGTCGCAGAGATGGAAGGTGAAGGGAGTTTGAAATTAGAGGATAGTTTATAGTCTATTAGTTTTAAGCTCTATCATGTCCAAAAGACAGGCAGAGCTGGATTCCTCCACCACCACTTTTATTTAATTAGAGAAACTGTTCGGAAAATTTTTTTTCACAATCTGAGTGGAACTCCTAGCTACCTTGAGGCCTATCTTATAGTCGTTGTGATAAGTGGTGTCGAAAGTAGATTATTTTTCTATGTACAGACCAGCAATGTTTATGTTGTTCACAGGTGAGACGGGAGAGCTTTCGAAGGACATAGGAAAGTTGAGAGGTGTTTTTAGAGGAGGGATGTTTCTCACAGGGAAATCCCATCCAGTGCTGTCATCTATATGCTAAAAAAAGGCAGCAGATTTGAAATGAATAGAAATATGAAGAGCTCAGAAATCGGCATAAGAATGAATGGAGTTAAAAGTATTGCTGAGAAGATCGTTAATGAAAAGTGAGAATAAAGTTTGAAATTGAACAGAACTTTGAGGATCACCATAATTAACAAGAAAAGAGGAAGATGTCATTTCGTCAACAAGTGTTGATATGGAATGAGCTGAGAAAAAACTAGTCATGAGTAAGCAAAGAGAAGGAAGAAACCCAAAGGAAAGTAGTTAAAGAGTATTGGCGTTTGCAATAAACTGTTAAAAACCTTGGCTATTTTAAGCGCCACCATACAGAACTCCCAATGCAGAAAGAGTAATTATTACAGCAGAAGACCATAAATCCCTAAGAAAGGAGAGTATGTCACCAGCAGACCTCTAGCTTCGAAACCATAATAATAATAATAATAATAATAATAATAATAATAATAATAATAATAATAATAATAATAATAATAATAATACTGATGATCAGAGAGAAGGAAATGAGATTCCATATAATCCTGGCAATGAGAGTCGAAGAGTTTCAAAAATTTTAGACAGAATATACGTAAGTGAACCTATAGGATGATATTTAGAAGAATTAAAACGGTTATTTTTCTTTGGTATCGACTGAATTTATGAGTGCTTCCAGCACAGAGGTTAAGTATTAATATTAAGGGATAGAGAGTAGAGTAAAATAAGGGCAGTCTCTAGATCAGAAGCACAAACCCTCAGAATTCGAGGAGGAATACCATCCATAGATCTCAGTATCTCATGTGTCCGACCTTGTGTGATTACAGGTAGAGACAGAACACCTGAGATGAGGAGTAAGGTGAGGAATGCTAGAATTGTCCAGGGTAGAATCAGATGGAAAAAAGAGACAGAAGAGATTAACCTTTTCATAAAGGAGTGTTTACTATAGTTCAGTCAAAAAAAATAGGAGGCGGAAATGCAGATTTACAGATGTTATCAGAAATGTTTTTAGTAAAAAGGAAATAATTTTATTAGTAGGAGAATAGAAGTTTCTTTAATAATTGATGTTACTGTAAAGAAAGCATTCGAATCCGAATCCAGAAGAGTTTCGAATTTCTTGAATTTGAATCTGAATCCACCTAATTTTTTGATTTTTCGAATCAAAATCGGGCGAATCTAGAAATTTCGAATTTTAATCGAATGCAAACCCAGTAGTTAATTATGCATTTCTCGAATCCGAATCCATGAAAAAAAATTCTGAATCCGGATTCATACTCGCTCATCATTGCCGTGTACTCTTTACAAATATTTAACTTAAACCTTGTATATATCTACATGTAATTGTAAACTTTATTATACTCATACAATTGTTTTTTAGAAATAATTTCGATAACTTAATAGTTGTTATTTGGGTTGCCATGTCGGAATATAATATGAAATATAGTTTGAGGAAATTCTTATGAAAATTAATTTGTAATATTTTGCTTTCTTTTGTTGAAATAAAATCTTACTAATCTGCATAGTAACCAAAAACCATTTCAGTTTATTTTAATTTTCTACATAAAATATAATTAGTCATAACTCGTATTATAATTTTAGAGCTAATAAAAAATTAAATGGTCGAAAAATTTTATTATATTAGTCATAAAGAAATAAAATTTAGACTCATTTCAATATTCAAACTTGCGAATTATATTTCTATGAAAAGATAGATAAAAATTTTATTTTAGTTAATTCATTAAACACCATAAAATTAATATTTGATTTATTGTATATAAATTATTCTAGTAATTAAAAGTGAACCTCAGTAATTAAATTAATTAAATTAAAAAATAATAAAATGCTTATAAATAAGTAAATAATTAAATAAATAAATATTTAATCAAATAATCAGTAACTTAATTCAAGATCTCTCCTAAAATCAAACATAAAACACAATAAACTTTAAATCCCATAAAATAAATAAACATTAAATGCATTTTCCTAAGTAAGTAATTATATTATTTATACAGAACAAAGAAAATAAAATAAAATGGAAATTAAAAAAAGAATAATAAAAAAAATAAAGAAATAAATAACGAATTATGAGTTATTCAAATTTAATATCAAATTTAATGAACACTGGTTGGAAAAATAAGCAAATTTTTTTCGTTTTTTAATGAATTTTCATCATTTGTTTCTTCAATTTTTTTAAATTTTTTCCCCTTTTTTTTCATTTTGCTTTTAAAGTATGCTCATTAAGAATGTCAGATGCAGGGACTTTACAGCGGTATTTATTACTTACGTATATATATATATATATATATATATATATATATATATATATATATATATATATATATATATATATATATATATATATATATATATATATATATATATATAATATATATAATATAATATATAATATATATATATATATATATATATATATATATATATATATATATATATATATATATATATATATATATATATATATATATATATATATATATATATATATATATATATATATACCCTTATTTTTTCAAAATGATTATTTCAAAAAGTTTATGCAAAAGATAAAGAAATAAAAAGTCGACGTTACAGATAATTTCGATTCTTTTTCCTTCTCCTTTGACGATAAAATTTAAACTTTTTCAGTAGTTTTAAAATGTACACTTTCTCGTTATTATTATTATTATTATTATTATTATTATTATTATTATTATTATTATTATTATTATTATTATTATTATTATTATTATTATTATTATTATTATTATTATTATTTTATTATTATTATTATTATTATTATTTTATTATTATTTTATTATATTATTATTATTATTATTATTATTTATTATTATTATTATTATTATTATTATTATTATTATTATTATTATTATTATTATTATTATTATTATTATTATTATATCATTATTATTATTATTATTAATATTATTATCATTATTATCATTATTCTAGTTCTATTCAGCTTTATTTTAATTTCAGTTGGATTTCCTATTCCAATTTTCCAAAAGTTTTTTTGTTCTTCTATTTGCTGACCGGTTTCGACCCCCCAACTTCGGGCATCATCAGAGCTTGGATGCTAGAAGATGAATGGTATTTTTTGAAATATTAAACCAAAAGTTAATAAAGATTACAAATTTCGAAAAACTATTAACAAAGTAGATATTACTTTCGTTAGCTTCACATGAGGAGTTTCGAATTTAAAGTGATAGAGATAATCCGTCAGTCAATCAATAAATGTCGGTTTAAAGTAAGTAAACTGGCACAAGTTGGTGACTAACTGAAAGAGCATCAGCCGCTTCTTGAAAACAAAATTTGGTGGATTTCGTTATTAATTTTTAAATCTTTATAATAATTCTAGTTCTATTCAGCTTTTTTTTAATATTAATTGAATTTTCTCTTCCGATTTTTCGAAAAATATATTTTTGTTCTTTTATTTCTTTAATTTGCTGACTGGTTACGCCCGCCAACTTCGGACATCATCAAAGCTTTGATGCTATAAGATGAATGATTTATTTTCAAATATTTATTTTCAAATAAATAATAATAATAATAATAATAATAAAAATAATAATAATAATAATAATAATAATAATAATAATAATAATAATAATAATAATAAAAGTAATAGTAATTATAATAATAATTATACAGGAGAAGCGGAGAGAAGAAACGTCGGACTGTATTTTGATCTTTTCTTATATATTTATTTTTTATTTCGACTGAAGTAGTTAGGGCGTATTCAATATAGATTCAAGCTAAATAAGTTAAAGGAATATTTTAAAATAGAATATAGCATAAAAACATTTTAAGCTACTTTTAATACGTATTCTTCAAGCCAAGTATAGAAATTAAAATTAATAGACGCTTTTACCATATAAAATTAAATTCTCATATTTAAAATTAAATTCTGACAAGAATTGAATCATTTGAAATACTTCAAACAAATGCATTCTAATACAATTTCATAATGAAATTTTACAATTCATTTCCTGTTACAAACTTAATCTATTAAGATGTCTCAAGTTAACATGTGAAACTCGTTAGAAAAGAAATATTATTAAGCATTTTTCTTAGTTTGAAAATTGGCCTTAATACTTGCTCTAAATAAATTAAACTTAATGAAGTAGGTAAATTTCTAAACTTCAGAAGCCAACTGCAAATTAGTGTATATGAACATAATAATAATAATAATAATAATAATAATAATAATAATAATAATAATAATAATAATAATAATAATAATAATAATAATAATAATAATAATAATTAAAATTAATAATGATAATAAAAGTAATAATAATAATAAAAGTAATAGTAATTATAATAATAATAATAGTTAATAATAATTATAATGATAAAAATAATCATGATGATAAAAACAAAAATTTTAGTAATAGAAACACAATATTAATATTGGCAATAATAATAATAATAATAATAATAATAATAATAATAATAATTAGAAGAATAATAGTTTGCAAGTATTAATGAACATAATAATAATTAGAATAATAAGAATAATAATAAAAATAATAAATTAATTAAAATAAGAGTAATGATAATAATAAAATAATTATAATAATATTAATAATAATAAAAATTAAAATAATGATGTTAATAATAAGAATAATAATAATAAAAATAATAATAGTGAAAATAATAATAATAATAATAAGAATAATAATAATAATAATAATAATAATAATAATAATAATAATATAATAATCATTATGATAAAAAATAGTAATTTTAATAATAAAATTACCTAATAATAATATTGGCAATAATAATAACGATAATTTGAAAAATAATAGTATAAAAGTATTTATGAACTAAAAATAATAATAAAAACATATTAATAATAATGATTAGTAGTAATAATAAATAATCAAAATAATAAAAATAATAATAATAATAATAATAATATTAATAATAATAATAATAATAATAATAATAATAATAATAATAATAATAATAAAATAAAAAAAAAAAAAAAATAAAAAAAAAAAAAAAAAAAAAAAAAAAAAAAAAAAAAAAAAAAAAAAAAAAAAAAAAAAAAAAAAAAAAAATAAAAAAAAAAAATAATAATAAATAATAATAATAATAAAATAAGAATGAGAATAAAAGGAATAATAAATTAATAATAATAATAATTATAATAATAATAATAATCGTAATGACAAAATAATAATTTTAATATTAAAAAGAACTAATAGCAATATTTACAATAATAATAATAATTAGAAAAATAGTAGTGCATAGGTATTTATAAACTAATAATAATAATAGTGATAATAATAATGATAGCAATAATAATAATAATGATAATAATAATAATAATAATAATGATAATAATAATAAAAATAAGTAATAATAATAATGATAATAATAATAAAAATAATAAGAATAAATAATAAGAATAATAAATTAATAATAACAATATTAATAATAATAAAATAATATTTATAATCATGTCAATGATAAAAATAATAATAATGAGGAAGATAATAATAATAATAATAATAATAATAATAATAATAATAATAATAATAATAATAATAATAATAATAATAATATTAATAATTATAATGATAAAAACAATAATAAAAATAACAATAATATTCAATCAATAATAATAATAATAATAATAATAATAATAATAATTTGAAATATAATAGTATATATGTATTTATGAAAATAATAATAAATAAAATAATAATAATAATAATAAAAAAAAAAAAAAATAAAAAAATAAAAAAAAAAAAAAAAAAAAAAAAAAAAAAAAAAAAAAAAAAAAATAATAATAATAATAATAATAATAATAATATAATAATAATATATAATAATAATAATAATAATAATAATAATAATAATAATATAATGATAATGATAATAATAATAATAATAATAATAATAATAATAATAATAATAATAATAATAATCATCATCATCATCATCATATTAAGGAAGGCTTGGAACAGTTGTCACGAGAGGTGATTGGAACAAAAAAAAAAATTAGTAATGGATGGAAGAAATCGACGGAATGGTGCGATGAAGAAGTTAGAAAAGCTGTAAAAGGGAAAAATAGGAAATATCGTTTATGAATAAAAAAAATGGACAGAGTAAAATAGACAAGCTTATGTTTTAGCAAGGAATCGAACAGAAGAAGCGAAGAGAAGAAACGTCAGCGTATCATGTTAAAGGACAGGAGGAGAATTGGAGGATAATATGAGGAGTACTAAAAAGATGATTTATGGAACATCTAAGAAATTTCGAACAAGAGATGAGCTTAATACGAATGTGATATTCAACAAAGAAAGGAAGTCAATAGTTGATGGTGAAGAGGTTGAGAAAATATGGAGAAAATATTTTGAGGTATTATTGAATGTGAAGGAAGATGTTGGGTACATTGAGGAAGAAGAGAATCTACACAGGGAACTGATGGAACAAGTATATTTGGAACCGATACATGGTGAGGAGGTGAGGCAAGCTATAAGAGCCTTAAAGAATGGAAAAAGCCCTGGAGTTGATGGACCGAATAACGAATATATAAAATATTTAGGGAATTGTGGTATGGATGACAGAACTTATAAAATGAATATGGAAGGGGTAGAATATACCATCAGAATCGAGAAGGGCAGTGATATGCCCAATACATATAAAAGTAAATAGAAGAGAATATCAGAATTACTTAGAAGTAGTGCTGCTATGGAGCGAATATAAATTATACTAAAGAATAATAGGAAAAAGATTACGAAGGGAATTAGAGGGTAAGATAGGAGAGTGGCAAAATGAATTTAGGGCAAATAGAATCGTAACTGACTTGATAGAATAAGACAGCATTATTGCTTTTATAGACCTAGAAGGCTTAGAAAGAATACAGACAGAAAGATTGTTGAGGATGATGAATGATCCCTCGTATGGAATAAACAGGAAGCTGATAAGAATAATTAAGAATATGTATGAAAACCCAATGAATACGTTATAACAGAGACGAGAAGAGGGAAATGGTTTGAAAAAAGGACTGGAGTGATTCATTGCAGTGTGCTGTCCCCTTTGCTGTTTGCATTCTATCTAGACAACTGCTTGAAAAGAAGATGCATTAGAGAAGACAGAGAATATACTTTTAAGTTTGCGGACGACGAGGCTGTGGTGACAAGGGGACAACACGAACTGCAAGATGCAATGAATATTTGAACTAATGTTATGAGAGAGTGGGAAATGAAGATAAATAGGGAAGACCGAGATAATAATATCGATAATAATATCGAGACTATGAGGAATGCAGAGATATGGATAGAGGACACTCAGCTGAAACAAGTCAGTAATTTCAAATATATAGGGGTGATAGTTGATAAGAAGTGTTACACGGATGCCGAGTTAGGAGTGAGAATTTTGAAATACTCAAGTAACGTGGGAATGTTGTACCCTCTAATGATACAGAGAAGAGTACCTGTAGAGGTAAAGGTAACAGTATTTTACCTATTCTTGGACCAGTATTGCTAAATGGGTCAGAATGTTGGGTTCTAAATACAAGACAGAAGAGTTGAATAGAAGCTGCTGATATACGAGTATAGAAATTGATAAGATGGGTAACATTGATGGATAGAGTCAGAAGTGGAATAATAAGAGAAAAGTTGGGAATACCGCCAATAACTGAGTGTATAGAGAGAAATCAACTGAGATGATATGGACATGTGTGAGGAATGGAAAACTGAAGGTACCCGCGAAGATTGCTTAATTAGCGACTCATGGGAAGACCGAGAAAAATATGGAGGGATGCTTTGGAGGAGGCGATTGTCTCATGGGGGGGAAACGATGGTGTTTGTAGAGGAGACGGCGCTGTTCGATTATCGTGATACCTGGAGGAGTTTTTGGAGGATCAACACCTGAAAGGTTCCTCCTATCAGGATGAATGGTGAGAAAGTGAGAATAACAGTAATAATAATAATAATAATAATAATAATAATAATAATAATAATAATAATAATAATAATAATAATAATAATAATAATAATAATATAATAATAATAATAATAATAATGAACAATAATAATAATAATATATTTATTATTATTATTATTATTATTATTATTATTATTATTATTATTATTATTATTATATACGTATATTTTATTATCGTTATTATTATTATTTTTATTATCATTTATTACTATTTTTATTGGAATTATAATAATTATTTTTATCATTACCGTTATTATAATTATTATTATTATTATCATTATTATTATTATTATTATTATTATTATTATTATTATTATTATTATTATTATTATTATTATTATGATTATTATTATTATTATAATTAAAATCAATAACATTGTATTAAATTTTTCGCTTACCTTTAGCCTTTTTAATATATTAGTTCTCCTTCAATTTTTTCTCTCTAAATTCCAGCATATCACTTTCAGTTATGAGATATTGTTACTAATTCAGTTATAATCCCATTAGATGATGTACATTCATTAATTATATATTTATTATACGAATTTTCGACGCCTTTCTGAGTGAATGTGAAGAAATCAGAAAGAAACTTGAAGTTACTAAAAAGAATTAGTAATTATTTTGAAGATGAAAACTTGATATTTGATAACAGTATAAACTAATTTGAAAAGCAAATTTTGTTACTTTATGGTCAGTTTTTGAGGATTTAAAATAAAATGTATTTTTTTCTTTATTTTCATTTTATTGTTCATAAAAGTTAGCGCAGCAATTTTGTATTGGCATTTAAGACATTTTTTTCCAGCAGAATCCCTAAATAAACTTACTATTAATATATCAAAAGGAAAAAAAAAATTCTAAATGAAATCTATTAAGCATCGGCTACCTGTAAAACTATGAGGAGTTTAAACCACTAACCCTATGTGAGTTATTTTTGGTAAAACAAAGTTTTTTCTCGCCAAAAAACATCCATGCATGATGGAGTTAGGAAAGTGATATGGCTTAAAGATCTTTTAGAAATATTAATAATCTGTAACTTTGCCACAAAAGAGGAAAGTAGGAGTAAGAAACGTAAATATAATTAGTATATAGGAATAGACAAGGAAGAAGATTATAATCAACAATTATAATCAATTAGGAAAGTCAATACGGCTTAAAGATTATTTAAAGACATTAATAATCTGTAACTTTGCCACAAAAGAGGAAAGTAGGAGTAAGAAACGTTAATACAATTAGTATTTAGGAATAGACAAGGAAGAAGATTATAATCAACAATTATAATCAATTAGGAAAGTCATATCGGCTTAAAGATTATTTTAAAGACATTAATAATCTGTAACTTTGCCACAAAATAGGAAAGTAGGAGTAAGAAACGTAAATACAATTAGTATATAGGAATAGACAAGGAAGAAGATTAAAATCAACAATTTTTTTTCCAATTTTCTCCAATTTAATTTTTAGTTTCCAAACAATTAATTTAATAAAGAAATTGCCTACATTTTTTCCCATACAATTAAAAGTGTATTATAAAGAACGTAACTCGAAGGTAAAAGGAAAGGTTGAAAAATTCTTTATTAATTTTAATAAAAACCCAAGATACTGAAACTTTCCATAAAAATTTCAAAAGTTCTTACAAAAAAATATTACTGAAACGACGATATATATATATCTATATATTATATATATATATATATATATATATTATATATATATATATATATATATATATATATATATATATATATATATATATATATATATATATATATATATATATATATATATATATATATATATATATATATATATATAATATATATATATATATATATATATATATATATATATATATATATATATATATATATATATATATATATATTATATATATATATATATATATATATATATATATATATATATATAATATATATATATATATATATATATATATATATATATATATATATATATATATATATATATATATATATATATATATATATATATATATATATATATATATATATATATATATAATATATATATTATATATATATATATATATATATATATATATATATATATATATATATATATATATATATATATATATATATATATATATATATATATATATATATATATATATATATATATATATATATATATATATATTATATATATATATATATATATATATATATATATATATATATATATAATATATATATATATATATATATATATATATATATATATATATATATATATTATATATATATATATATATATATATATATATATATTATATATATATATATATATATATATATATATATTATATATATATATATATATATATATATATATATATATATATATATATATATATATATATATATATATATATATATATATATATATATAATATATATATATATATATATATATATATATATATATATATTATATATATATATAAAAATAAATATAATATATAATAATAAATATAAAATATATATATATATATTATATATATATATATATATATATATATATATATATATATATATATATATATATATATATATATATATATATATATATATATATATATATATATATATATATATATATATTAAGTTTATATTTGTAATTTCGACCCAATTATTTTTGTATTCAGTTTGCCTCAGTTCTTCATTATGTCTTATCAATAAATGACTTTCTTTCGATGATAGATTACCCAAAGTTCTATTCTTGTCTCAGATTTGTAGAAGTAGATTTATTAATTCATATTATATATATATTATATATATATATATATATATATATATATATATATATATATATATATATATATATATATATATATATATATATATATATATATATATACTATATATATATATATATATATATATATATATATATATATGTATATATATATATATTATATCGTGGGTCCAAACCGAATTTAAAAAACATATATTGTATTTAAGTCAATTATATGGACAGACATTATAAGAATAATAGTTCTTTAAACTGAACAGCAACATAAATTTATTGTCATTACGAACTATATTATTTTATATAGTATATATATTTTATGTTATATTATATTTATATAATTGTTATTATTATTTTCATTATTATTATTAAATTCTCAAGACGAAAATCAACTGGAATTTCTTTCTTAAATTTAAAGTATAATTTTTTTCCTACATTTTTTAGTTTTTTTTTTTTAAATATTTTGCTACATTTTTTTTTGCTGCAAATTTTTTTTTTTTTTAGTACATTTTTTTTTTTGACTAAATTGCTTTTAGTTTTTTTTAGTTTACATTGTAGTTTTTTTGCTGCATTGTTTTTCTAACTTGGTACAAAGACACACGAAGTGCAATGTTTAAAGTGCAATTCTTTTTCCTACATTGTTTTTACTTTTTTATTCTAGATATTTTTTGCTACATATTTTTTTTGCTTCATATTTTTAATTTTTTTTTGCTACATTGTTTTTTTCCTAAATTGCTTTTAGTTTTTTTAGTTTAAAGTGCAATTTTTTTTTTTTTTTTTGCCACATTGTTTTTCCAAATTGGTGCAAAGGCACACAAAGAGCAATGTTTAAAGTGTAATTCTTTTTCCTACATTGTTTTAGTTTTTTCTACATATTTTTTGCCACATATTTTTTTGCTACATATTTTTTGTTGCATATTTTTTTGCTACATTTTTTTTTTTTTTGATAAATGGCTTTTAGTTTTTTTTTTAGCTTAAAAATGTAAATTTTTTTGGCTACATTGTTTTTCTAAATTGGTACAAAGACACATGAAGTGCAATGTTTAAAGTGTAATTTAATGGAGAGAAAAATATATATATATATATATATATATATATATATATATATATATATACTATATATATCTATAAGAAAGAAACGTTTTTAAATCAGAAGTAATTTGAAATATTGAGGAAAGAAAAAGATTAAAAAGATTATAAAGTGAATTTTAATCTTTATATGGAAACGTTGTGTGTATTGTTTAAAACAAAAATGAAGCACCTACGCTTCTTAATTAAGATTATTAATTAAATTTTTTAACTTTTTTATTTTCAAATTATTCTTTAATAAACTTAGTTTTCAAACTTTTACATAATTAATTTAATTTGTTTTAAAATTTATTTATTATTAGTATTATTATTATAATTATTATTATTACTATTATTATTATTATTATTCATTATTATTATTATTATTATTATTATTATATTATTATATTATTATTATTATTATTATTAATTATTATTATTATTATTATTATTATTTATTATTATTATTATATTATATTATTATTATTATATACCCGATTATTGTTTATATCATTATTTTATATTACTATTATTATCGATTATTTTTATTGTCATTGTTATTTATGATCAGTATTTATTATTGTTACTATTTTTTTATTATTATATATATATATATATATATATATATAATATATATATATATATATATATATATATATATATATATATATATATATATATATATATATATATATATCAATTACGAGATTTAAACATCAAGAACAAAATATTTGCTTAAAGTTAATTATGTCAAACATTATAAAAATAATAATTTTTTAAACTGAACCACAACATAAATTTAGTGTCATTACCAATTATTTATTACATAATAATTATATATTATACAATATTATTATTTTATCATTATTGTTTTTATTATTATTATTATTATTATTATTATTATTATTATTATTATTATTATTATTATTATTATTATTATTATTAATTATTTATTATTATTATTATTTATTATTATTACTTTTTATTAATTTTATTATTAATTATTATTACTATAATTTTTATAACTTATTAGAATCACGTTTACGGTAACGTTAATTTGTCAAGTTTCTTTAATTATTGGGATTGTTTGTTAAATTTTAAAGTCATTTCAAATCAGCTTTGAGGTTTGAGAATATTGATATGCCGGGAAACTACACCTTTGAAAACGTTGTTTCAAACCAAATTTTTTTTTTATATTCAAGTAAAGAAATGCATAATATATATATATATATATATATATATATATATATATATATATATATATATATATATATATATATATATATATATATATATATATATATATATATATATATGAGCCAATGTCAGAGGACCATCAATTTCCATTAAAGTTAGGGATATACCAGAAATCTTGTTGTTAATGGCCGACATGTCACGATACACGGCATTTAATACTGTGCAAGTCAAAGATAGTTGTGAAAACAGATGAAGGGAGTGTGTTCCGGATTTTACTAGTAGAATACATGTAAGACTGAGCATAGCGGTTAAGTCTGGAGTTGAAGAGTTGGACAAAGAAGAATGAGAATGTTTTGAAAGTTGGATCGCACGAGCCCATCGCAATAGAGGAAGTATGCGACGTGAGAGTTCAGGAGATCAGTTTCCGTTGTAATTTGCAATATTATAGAGAAAGAGACCAACAATTCGACGAACAGAAAGAGATTGCAGAGAGTTAGTAAGAGCAGAAGAATTTATAGGACAGAAAACCCTAGAATCCACCTTTTCGAAAAATGATTTAAGTGTGAAACTACTACAGATGTGTGAGGCGTCTTACATACATGGGCGAAGAACAACCCTATAAAGAGCAAGCAACTGGTGTGTCGTAAAAAATTTACGAAGGGTCCTCAGAACATCAACATCTTAGAAGTTGTTAAGATGCTTTCAGGAAAGTTGATTGTTTTCGAAGAAAGTGTCATAGTTGTGTGAAAGGTTGTGTCGAGTAGAAAGTATGAGGAATTGAGTTTTTGAGGCATTGAAAACGACCACGTTTTCTTTCCCCCTGTCTGAAATATGAGAAAGATTAGTGGTCATTTGGTCCAAGGCGACCATTCTTGCGTCAATTAACTGATGCTGGGAGAGGTTGCCTTCAAAGTGAAAGGAGTAATGAATGTTGGAGTCATCAGTATATAAGTGGATAGGTGATGAAGTAATAGAATGAAGGTTATTAATGAAAAATAGAAAAAATTTTGGGGATAGGATAGATCCCTGATAGACATCACTATTTTTAGATGTAAAGGAAGAACCGTGGCAGTCTTCAACAGCTGCTATAGAACGACCTAAAAGGAAATCAGAGAGAAGGTTACAAAGAGATAGATAAATTCCAAAAGAAGGAAGCCTGGAAATCAAAGCTTTGTGCCACTCTCTATTGAAGGCTTTCGATATGATTTACCGAAACAATGAATAGCTCAGTACCAAGAGTCATAGAGAAGGGACAAAGATTGTCAGTAGAGCTTTCTTTACTAACGTCACCCTAATAATCAAGGGATAGGATTAAAAGAATTTGTGTTTTCAAATTTTTCTGTTGAGGATAGATTCGAAAATTCTAAAAAGAACTGAGGTTAAAAAAATAGGGTGATAGTTATTGGGTTGAGAGGAATCCCCCATCTTCAGCACAGGCTTAATGAGAGCACGTTTCCAAAAAGAATGGAAAGTTGAAGTAGAAAGATAGAGGCGAAATAGTTTACCAAGCTAAGAATAACAAGCTTTGAGAACAACAAGAGGAATACGATCAGGATTATAAACCTTCTTAAAGATAAGCTCAGAGAGAGAGAGAGCAGAAATTACATCTTTGGAAGAAATTGCAATCAGTCGGAGGGGGTTGATGGAGGATGAATAGCTCCGGAGTCGTCTAAGGTGGAGTTAGATATAAAAGTTTGAGAGATGTGTTCAGCTTTACAGTAGAAGGTAAACAGCAGTTGTGCCATTAGAAGATTAGAAGATACTTGAGAAGGGAAAGAAGAATACGTTTTTTTTTTTTTTTTTTTTTTTTTTTTTTTTTTTTTTTTTTGTGCAAAATGAATAAAAGGGCGAAAGTAAGAGGAACCAGAAAGATTATTGCATTTATGACGGAGAAAAGTGTTTTTGGTGTCTCAAAGAATAGATTTTGCACTATAAGTTGAATGAATCTCTGTGATTTGAAGACTTCGTTAATCCCTGAAGGCAGCATCCCTGAGGCGAATAGCATTAGAGCTAGGAGAGTTAAACTAAGATTTGTCGAGTTCAGTTGAAGGGAAAGAATATGGAATGTAATTCTTCATGCCGGAGCGAATCCCCTCGGTAATGAGCCCAACACATTACGAGAAACCCCACCATCGGAAGTAGTTATTCTATGAAAAAATCATAGAATTACAACCGCAAGTTAGACCAGTTAACAGCAACGAAGTACCAGAAACGTCTGCTCTCTGAAGGCGGGAGCAGTTCTTGCGGAAGACTTGAAGAGTTAACAATATAAAAAGAAGGATAAGGGGTTAAAAAAAGATCACGTATGTTGGGTTCATCACCAAGACAGTCAGATATACGAGTAGGAAGATGAACCAGCTGTTCAAGGTGGTTCTAAATAGAAAAGTGGTAAATGATTTAACCAGCTGGATCTTGAGATCTAGATGAAAGCCATTGGTAGTGGTGAACATTGAAATCGCCTAAAATGAGGATTTTGGAGAACGAGAAGAAGAATGAATGTTCTTTATATATATATATATATATATATATATATATATATATATATATATATATATATATATATATATATATATATATATATATATATATATATATATATATATATATATATATATATATATATATATATATTATTGAAATTTATTTCATTACAATCAGCTTTGCAGTGATAATTTACATTAAAAAAAAATAATGAAGGAAAGGGTGAAAACAATTGTAAATATATATTGATAGATTTCCGCCTGAAATTCTAAATCCTATAAATGTTTCTTCTTAAAGAAAACATAAAAGTATTTACCAAACTTTCATCAGAAAAATAAATTTTAGATTTTGATCACGTTTCTCGCGTTGTCAGGGGCGTCCCACAACAATCATTTTAAAAACAAGAGAGCTGCTACGCTCATCCAATATATATATATATATATATATATATATATATATATATATATATATATATATATATATATATATATATATATATATATATATATATATATATATATATATATATAACCACATAGACCGTAGAGTTAAATTTCACAATTTCAAAACTGGTAAGACCTCTGTACTACGACAGTACAAAATGAAATCGCATTGAGAAAGCTCATTAACACCCTCCGTTATGACTAACTTAATGACCCTTCTCCCCACTCACACTGCTCTTGGATACAAGGGAACAGGTAAATTGTTATCTCCTTCAATCCAGGACAATATACCTAAGAAATAAAATCACAGAAACTTTGGAATGAAATTTACAATTTTACAATTCGAACCCTAGTGATTATTTAGCCTACTCCGAAAAAGGGGGATCATTCACAACTCCCGAACTATCGTCTTATTTCTTTAACTTCGGTTCTTTCTAAAGTTTTAGAATCTATTCTTAAGAGTAAGATTTGTAAACACGTCAATTCTTATCTTATTTCTGAACGTAGTATGACTTTGGCAAAGAATGCTCAACTGGTGAACTTCTTTCTCTTTTCTCTACTCTAGGTCCTTCGCCCTTCGGTGTTTCAGTGAATCTTTCTCTGTAGGTCTTGACATATATTGACAAATTTCCCTCTTTCGGAATCTATCCTTCTTTCTGTCACCTTCTATCTGACTTTCTTTTGTCACCTTCCCTGTGTTCATCTTTTAAATTTATGAATTGTGATGTTCCTCAGGGATCAATGCTGTCTCCAACTCTTTTTCTACTTTTCATTACTGACCTTCTCTCTGATACTTCATCTCCTATCCACTACCATTTCGATAACTTCAACCTTCATCGCTCCTTTCACTTTGAAAGATATCTCTCCCAACAGTAGTTATTTGACGGAGGAATGGTGTTCTTAAAGGAACTGACCTCTGATATTTCTCGTATTCCAAATTTGGGCAGATCAAACGTGATCATTTTCAGTGCCTAAAAACTTGATTCCAAAATCTCTCACTACTCGACGCATCCTTCCACACAATTATGACATATTCTTTGTGAACACCCGAGTCAAGCATTAACCTGTTCTCATTATTTTTGGTGTTTCTTTTTCTCGTGATCTTTCTTAGAAGGATCAAATTAATACTCTTTCCAAACAAGCTTCTAAGAGGTTGGGTGCTCTGAGCCTCCTTCGGGATTTCTTTATGACACCCCTGTTGCTTGCTCTTTATAGGGGTGTCGTTCTCTCCTGTTTGGATTACGCATCATATATCTGCGGTGGCTCCACTCATACACCTCCACTGGAAAAGGTGGAGTCTATATTTATTCGTCTTATGGACTCTTTCGCTCTTGCTAACTCTCTCCAATCTCTTTCTGCCCGCCAAATGGTTGCGTCACTCACTCTATACTATACAAAGGACACTGCTCTTCTGAACTCTCGCGTTGCATACCATCTCCATTGAGAAGGGCTCGTGTGGCGCGCTATTCCACACAGTCTAATCATTTCTCTGTCAAACGTTTTGTAAAAAGACTCAACCGCTTTGACCATTCTTACATGTACACTACCGGTTAAATCTTGTACATTCTCCTTTTGCCTGTTTACCCACCTTCCATTGACTTGCATAGTAGGATTCTGGCTTTTGCCCACTAAAAGATATATATATATATATATATATATATATATATATATATATATATATATATATATATATATATATATATATATATATATATATATATATATATATATATATATATATATATATATATAGCGCGTGTGTGTGAGAACGAGAGAGAGAAAGAGGGAGAGAGAACGCTTAAAATAATCTAAGAGGTTGAATTTTTAAATTCCGTTTAACAAAATTGATCACCCTTCTCATCTTTCTTTTTTAATATTAATTAATTTTAATTTAAAAAATTCATACATCATGGTATTGTCCTTGATACAGGATATAAGTTCCAGAAATATAACTCTGTGTCGGTAACGAATTCAAAAATTTTATCAATTTTTTTTCCTTTTTAAATCCATTTAATACGATAAGTTCTGAATATTACCAGCTAATTTGAACAATAATGATAAATAAACCAAGATAAATACTATTGATCTCATACATTTAGTTCACCCTTCAGTCTTAATAAAGAATACAAATTTAAACACTTTCTAATCCTTATTTAGTAGCTCGTTACATTTCCACAAACTGATCATTAAAACTTTGATTTTAAACTATTTTTATAATTAGGATCAAGTAGAATACAAATTATTTTAAAAATAGTTTAAACTCTTTGTAAAATAATTTTGAAAATGATATAATTAAAAGTTACATTTAAATTTGTAAATTTAAATTTAACATTTTTAAATTTACAATTTATATTATATATGAGGTTTGGTGTTCTGAGGGGCTTTTAAAACTTATTCATGTCATCCCAGTTGTTTTCTCTTTATAGGGGTGTTATTCACCCCTGTGTGGAGTACGTCTCACACATCTTGGGATAGTTCCACACATATGCCTCTTCTGAAAAAGGTGGGGTGGATGTCTAGAACTTTACGTTGTATCAACTCACCCACTCCCACTAATTCTCTCCAGATTCTTTCCGCCTGTCGAATTGTTGCGTTACTTTCTCTATACTCGCACAATTACAGTCTACACAGCTCTTCTATACTCTCCCGTTACATACCACCTCCGTTGGGAAGGGCTTGTGCGACACACCTTTGATACAGTCTCATCCTTTCGTTGCCATTCTCTCTTAACTCAGATTTAACAACTGTGTTCAATCTTACATGTACTCTAATTGTAAGGTCTGGAACACACTCCCTTTATCTATTTTTCCAACTTCTTTGATTTATTCACCTTCTAACTTCGTTTATTGCGACATGTCGACCTTTAGTGTGAATAGATTTATAGTGATTCCCCAACTCTGATGGAAATTATATTGCTTTGCACACCACAGGTGATATAAAAAACTAAATAAATTTTTAACTAATATTAACAACGAATTTCTTTCAACTTATTAGTTTTTGTTTTTCATACTTTACTATATGAAGTGAAGTAATATGTTTTTATTTTTACTTTGTAATTTTAATGAGTAGACAAACCTAATTATACCTGAATAATTTAAATAAATTATTTCTTCTTCTTTATATTATCATTATTATTTTTTGCTTTTGAAACAACTATAAAAGTTTAACAAAATTTTCAAATTCTAAAATAAATAAAGCTGAACGAGTTTTTAGATCTGATATTTTAAGTTCAACCTAAACATAACTTTAATTAATGTTGGATAAATTTGTAATTAAGATGAAAGACACCAAACCCGAGATAAAAATGTTTGACCTGCTTTCTACTAGTTTCTCAAGCCGCACATAATCTCATTTCACACACACACACACACACACACACACACATATATATATATATATATATATATATATATATATATATATATATATATATATATATATATATATATATATATATATATATATATATATATATATATATATAACATATATTTTTTTTTTTATATATATATATATATATATATATATATAATATATATATATATATATATATATATATATATATATATATATATATATATATATATATATATATATATAGGAGTAAAAGGTTTTCTTAAATTAATTTGTTAAATTAGAAGCAATGCAGAAGGTCCAAGACATCCTTCACCTTGATTATCGCCACGATTATCTTAGGTAAAAGGATTTAGTCGCTGGAAAGGGTGTGGCTTTTTCCATTCTCAACTTTTCTCTAAAGCTTTTCTCTTTCATCCATTTTTTTTTTTTTTTTTTGTTTAAAATAATTGGTAATCTTTTTCCTAAAAATATATAAGAAAATTTTGGATGCGGCACATTCTTCTTCAATATATCTGCATATATTGCACTATATATATATATATATATATATATATATATATATATATATATATATATATATATATATATATATATATATATATATATATATATATATATATATATATATATATATATATATATATATATATATATATATATATATATATATATATATATATATATATATATATATATATATATATATATATATATATATATATATATATATATATATATATATATATATATATATATACTTGACATATCCAAGGCTTTTGACCTGGTATGGCATATGTCGCTGATCTCCAAGCTCCCTTCCTTTGGGTTTTCTCCTTCCCTTTTCTTACTCTTATCAAGTTTTCTTTCAGATCGTTCCATTTCGGCACTTGTAGATGGAGCGACCTCTTCCTCCTTTTCTGTCAACTGTGGTGTTCCTCAGAGTTCTGTTTTATCTCCAACCTTATTCTTACTTTTCATTAACGATCTTCTTAACTGCACTTCTAACTCTGTTCACTCTTATGCTGATGACTCAACTCTACATTCTTCTACTCATTTCAAATCTGCTCCCTCTTTTGCTTCTAGAGTTGCTTTTCGTCTTCAACTTTCCGATTCTATTCTTGCCGATCTGAATGGGATTTTCCGTTGTGGTCATAGCAACCTTGTGAAATTCAACTCTTTAAAAACTCAACTTCTTCACATCTCCCTCTCAAAAACACCTCCCAACTTTCCTATCCTCTTCGATGGTTCTCCCGTCTCACCTGTAAATAACATTAACATTCTTGGTCTAAATTGTCTAAATAAATTGTCTTTTAAACCACATATCACAATGGTTGCTAAAGCGGCCTCTAAGAAGCTGGGAATCCTGTTCAGGTTGCGAGAATATTTTTTCTTCTGAGCAGTTACTTCAAATATATAAGGGTCTTATTCGCCCTTGTATGGAGTACTGTTCTCACATTTGGGGGGGCTCCGGCTCCTCCTCTCTTTT
>SEYY01016933.1:55000-57500 GCA_009176605.1 Armadillidium nasatum
AATTTTAGACATGAATGAGTTGGAGGGGTTTAATAAAGGGGTAGAAACAACTCCAAAATCGTCTAAGGTTAAATTAAAGGAAAAGTTTGAGTGAAGAAATCAGCTTTAGAAGAAGGCAAAACGAAAGTAGTACCGTCTGAAGATACCACTGGAGAGAAAGAGGAAGAAGAAAAGTTAGAGTTGACAATTTTGGTAATTTGCCAGAAAGGTCATTGAAGAAGATCCAGAAAGATTATAATATTTTCGACTGAGAAAGGAGTTTCTGGTGTTGCGCGACTCCGAAATAAAATAAAAGTTGCATGAGTTTGTGGAATTTGAAGATGACGGTAATCTCACCTGTCAGCATCCCTGCGGAGGATAACACGAGAACAAGCAGAGTTACCTCAAGGATTGTTAGGTTTAGATGAAGGGAAAGAATATGAAATGTACGCCCCCTTTGCCAGAGAGAATGACCTCTGTTATGCTCTCAGCATTTTCTGAGGGCCCTTCCCACGGAAACGGTAATCATTCTATGTGAAATCAGAAAAATACAATTGAAAGTCAGACCAGTTAGTGGCATCGAAATATCAAAAACGTTTCCTCGCCAAAGACGGGTACCGTTCTTGCAGAAGACTTGAATAGACCGAACATGATATAGAGATAAGAAGTTGATCAGATGAACCCAATAGAGGAAATAGTTTAACAGTGTAAAGAAAAGTATGAGAAATTAGGAAATGATCAAGTATATTGGGTTCATCACCAAGACGGTCAGAGATACAGTTTGGAAAATGCACCAACTGTTCAAGGTTGTTCTGGATAGAAAAGTCGTAGGCGAGTTCACCTTCTGAATTATAAGAATTAGATGAAAGCCATTGGTGGTGGTGAGCGTTGAAATCTCCTAAAATTATGTTTTCAGAGAATGATAGTCGAAGTATTATTTAGAGTCTGTAGAGTTAGGAGATAAGAAGACAGAACAAATTCATGTTGTTGTAGAGTTGTAAGAAAGTTTGAACCATAAAGTTGAGAATTCAAGTGACTCCAAATTAAAGCACCAGAACATACAAAATCGTTGCTCACATAAACGCAACATACCCATTCTGGCTGAAAATTTGTGGATAGAGACTGTGGGAGGATACAGAATAGAATTTGTTGTCAAAGAACTCAGTGGAAATTAGACGAGTGACTACGAATGTTACAGAAATAACTGGAGAAAACACCGTGCACCAGGGCAAGCAGACATCAAGGTCTTAGTGACACCAACCCCCAAGTGGAGACGGGGAAAGGGGTGAGTGGAAGGAAATGGAAGATTTTTGTTTCCTCATTTTGTTTTTAATAAAAGGTAATGTACTAGTAAGCGCTTGTAAATTTGTCGAAGTATATATATATATATATATATATATATATATATATATATATATATATATATATATATATATATATATATATATATATATATATATATATATATATATATATATATATATATATATATATATATATATATATATATATATATATTTTTTATTATTATATATTATTTTATATATTATTTATTTATATATATATATATATATATATATATATATATATATATATATATATATATATATATATATATATATATATATATATATATATATATATATATATATATATATATCATAAACCTTCCCAAGAATGAGCATAATTTGCATTGATATTAGACAAGAAGGATTGGTTGGCTTAGAATATTGGAGAAATAAATCTATGGACTTTCCAATGATAATTTGTATGCATATGAAACATATAATATATTGTATATATATATATATATATATATATATATTATATATATATATATATATATATATATATATATATATATATATATATAATATAATATATATCAACTTATTTTATAGTTGGTGTCCTCTGTTGGTAGGATGATGGGTAGGTGCCTCCAAAGCAGGGACAATGATTTAATTTAAATTTTCAATTTGCTGAACAACACCTCTCTTCATTAGATTTCTTTTTCTTTTACTTCTCACCTTATACAGTATTATTCCGAATTTCAGGAAAGGTTGTTGTGAATGTGTTCGCCACAATGTTATTTATCTCGATCCTCTCTTTGGAGTTTGCAGAACTCTCCTCCATGTGTTTTTAATTTGGACCCTCTAGAACTCTCTACCATGTGGTCTAGACTTTCTTGCCAATCTACAAATTAAATCATTTGTTCTGCTTATATCCTAATTTTACTGACTATGCTAAATTCTTCAATTTCTGGGCAATAAAATAGAGATAATTGTCTCTTCTCATTTCTCTGATATCTTCATTTTAAGGATTTCAGTGTTAAATACCACCAAAAGCTTTCAACATAAGCTGGTGAACTTACTTTCCATTTCACTATCCAAAATAACCCTGAACCAGTGGTGTTGTTCCATAATCGTTTCCATTATAGGCTTTGAGATGAACCCACTCTTCTAGATCTTTTCTTAGATTTTAAATCTTTTTTAAATAATATTAAATTCTTTCCTTATCTGGA
>SEYY01016933.1:77500-87500 GCA_009176605.1 Armadillidium nasatum
ATATATATTATATATTATAATAATTAATTATTATATATATATATAATATATATATATATATAATATATATATATATATATATATATATATATATATATATATATATATATATATATATATATATATATTATATATATATATATATATATATATATATATATATAGATAAGATAAGAGAGATCAGTAATCATTTTCATTAGTGCCTCACATTTATAAAATCTTCGAAGTTGAGTCAGCGATCTTTTAAAATAAAAAAGTTGTGTATGTGTTATAAGTGAGGATAAAAATCAAAGAAAGTTTAATGTCGGACTGTATATAAAAAAAAAAAAAAAAAAAAAAAAAAAAAAAAAAAAAAAAAAAACATGTTTAACTTAACAAACACCATAGTAAATGTTTCGCAGAAAAACTGAGGAGCAGAGAATCATTTGTCAGAGGAAAGGAAATGATCACCAGTTTAGCTGTTTGGAAACTTTGGAAAGAACAGATTGGATTGTAGTGAGAGGGATTAGAGCGGTCCCTATATTTTGGCACAGATTGAAACATAATATACAGGAAATAAATGCATAATTTGATAATTCTGAGCCCAAATAGTTTACATAGCAGAGTAGACGACTGAGTTTGTAAGTTATGAGAAATTCAGAATGATTCAATCAATTCATTAAGCCTTCTTTGTATTGAGCTCATAGATAGAGACCAGGAAACTCAACTTTAAAAGATATTTTATAATTAAGCGTTAATGAATTTTTTAAGACAGTGAAGAAGATTGATTTGCTCTGAAATAGATTCAAGTTAACAGAAGATAATACATCAGTGGGCGAGTCGGAAAAACTTGAGGAAGAAAAGAGAAAGAAGCAAATTTAGAGCTACATTTATTCAAAAAATGCCAGAAAGAGTTTGATAAAACAGAAACAAGAATGATCATTACAATTTCATCTGTGAATGTAGGTTTAATATCACAGAGAATAGATTTTGCACGTAGGTTTCTGGATTTTCAAGACTAAGGATAGGCTTAGGTTGCATCTTTGTGACGAATATAAAGTTAGCCAGTATAGCACAACCAAGATTTATGCGTAGTAGGTATTAGTAGTACTATTAATAGGTCCCCCAGCTCTGGTAGATATTTTCGTCTTCTAGCCTTTTTCTACAAATCTCCAAAGGATATATATATATATATATATATATATATATATATATATATATATATATATATATATATATATATATATATATATATATATATATATATATATATATATATATATATATATATATATATATATATATATATATATATATATATATATATATATATATATATATATATATATATATATATATATATATATATATATATATATATATATATATATATATATAGATATATATATATAAAGAAAAAGAAAGAGAGAGAGAGAGAGAGAGAGAGAGAGAGAGAGAGAGAGAGAGAGAGAGAGAGAGAGAGAGAGAGAGAGAGAGAGAGAGAGAGAGAAGAGAGAGAAAGAGAAAGAAAGAGAGAAAGAAAGAGAGAAAGAAAGAGAAAGAAAGAAAGAGAGAGAGAGAGAGAAGAGAGAGAAAGAGAGAGAAAGAGAGAGAAAGAGAGAGAAAGAAAGAGAAAGAAAGAGAAAGAAAGAGAAAGAAGAGAAAGAAAGAGAAAGAAAGAGAAAGAGAAGAGAGAGAGAGAGAGAGAGAGAGAGAGAGAGAGAGAGAGAGAGAGAGAGAGAGAGAGAGAGAGAGAGAGAGAGAGAGAGAGAGAGATTAAAGTCATTTCATAAAAGCCATTAAAGTGAAATTTCTTTGATATCTTGAGTGTAAAGTGAGTGTTATTGAAACGTTTTTTGCATGACTGTAATTGAACAAATGTTATTAAAAATAATCACGGAGAACGTAAAGAAAAATTTAAGGATTTACGTCATTTGAACAAAATATATAAAGTAAAAAAAAAAATAGTGTTTAGTTTCCCCTGAAATAAAAAAGAATTTTTTTTTTATTATTATTAAACATAAAATTCGTATTTTAGCTTGAAAAGAATGTAAAAAAAAAAAATAATAAAAAAAAAAAAATAAATAAAAAAATTGGAAAAAGGATAAATTTAAACTAAGATCTTTTCAACTCCACTTACATTGCTTTTAATGATCCATCATCCTGAATTCTTTTCCATTCTCAGATTGTCTTCTCATTTAGAATTTATACATGACTTTTTAGATCTTCATTTTTCTTTAAATGAAACTACTGAAGATTCTTTTTCAAACACTTATGTACTAAATTTTGTTTTAAAAAAGCTAAATCTAAAAAATATTCTTATATTTTTTATTATATATTAAAATCTTCATTACATCTGTTTAACAGTTATAATTTTTATTATTAATGTAGATAATTATTATCATTATTATTTTATTATTATTATTATTATTATTATTATTATTATTATTATTATTATTAGCATTATATTAATTATTATTATTATTATTATTATTATTATTAGCATTATTATTATTATTATTATTATTATTATTATCATTATTATTATTATTATTATTATTTTT
This sequence comes from Armadillidium nasatum, assembly GCA_009176605.1. NCBI lineage: Eukaryota > Metazoa > Arthropoda > Malacostraca > Isopoda > Armadillidiidae > Armadillidium > Armadillidium nasatum. Next base: position 80,044 of record SEYY01016933.1, read on the forward strand.
ATTATTATTATTGTAATTTTTTTTGTAATAATACTATATTAATATCATATGACCTTTATCAGTTGCTCCAGTTTGCGAGAAAGACCAAGCATTATTTCACGGAGCAGCTCCAAACGAGAAGGTCGACATACCATGCTACGTTGATGCCCATCCCAAGCCTGAATCTTTCACTTGGACATTTAACAACAGTGGCGAAAGTGTCAATATTCCCGATGTAAGTATAATAATCTAGCATGTATTTAGTATAACATGATGTATACACTATTAAGTAAATAACATATGCATTTTTTTCACATTTTTAAATATTTCAGACTTCTGTTTGTGTAAATTAGTATTTTTTAAATACCAGTTTTTAATAATAGAAAAGCTTTTCTTATTTTCCTTTTTTTAATTGCAATTGGAATATATATATATATATATATATATATATATATATATATATATATATATATATATATATATATATATATATATATATATATATATATATATATATATATATATATATATATATATATATAGTTTGTTTTATTGTGGTTGATTAAGATATTTTAATAACTGCTGTACCGAAGCAGTTATTTACCTAAAAATTTTGTTCATATTTCTTAGGATTTTCCATATCATTACAACAATGTATTATCATTATTATTATTATTATTATTATTATTATTATTATTATTATTATTATTATATTATAATTATCATTATCATTTTATACTTTTAATGTTATAATAATAATAATAACTACTACTACTACTACTAATAATAATAATAATAATAATAATAATAATAATAATAATAATATGATAATATGATAATAATAATAATAATAATAATAATAATAATAATAATAATAATAATAATAATAATAATACTAATGGAAATGCGTAAAAGTAGTCAGAACAAAGATTTTAGGAGAATAACTGATATGATACAGAAGTTATTTAGATATTGCTTAAAAACAAGAAAACTAAATAATGTTTAAAATTTTACGCAATTCAATTAAAAATAAAAAATTTAAAAAAATATATATATTTTTGAATTTTGGTTTCAAGAATTTGTCAAGTCATCATATATGTAAATTAAATGCAATTTTCTGATATACTATATATATATATATATATATATATATATATATATATATATATATATATATATATATATATATATATATATATATATATATATATATATATATATATATATATATATATATATATATATATATATATATATATATATATATATATATATATATATATATATATATATATATATATATATATATATATATATATATATATATATATATATATATATATATATATATATATATATATATATATATATATATATATATATATATATATATATATATATATATATATATATATATATATATATATATATATATATATATATATATATATATATATATATATATATATATATATATATATATATATATATATATATATATATATATATATATATATATATATATATATATATATATATATATATATATATATATATATATATATATATATATATATATATATATATATATATATATATATATATATATATATATATATATATATATGAGAGAGAGAGATTTCCTTTCACATGACTTTCTTATCCAGAATCACGTTAAAAACAATGGTTTCTGGTCTACTGTGAGTTACACCCCGAGAACAGAACTTGATTACGGGACGTTGTTATGCAGGGCTGCGAATGGGGTGGGCAAACAAAAGCAACCTTGCGTCTTCCACGTCTTCCCAGCAGGTAAATTGCAATTTTTTCACCACTAATTAGAAATAAAAATATTTATCAACATGTGATCTAAATATATGAATTCACTTTTGCTTTAACTAATATTAATATTAATTTTATTAATATTAATTTTATTATTATTATTATTATTATTATTATTATTATTATTATTATTATTATTAAACATTTTATTACTTCTATTTGTTACTATTTTCAAATACCACTTTTAACTTTTCAGATATATTTTTTATTGGTGATATTATTAGTTATTATTAATAATTATTATCATTATTATTATTATTATTATTATTATTATTATTATTATTATTATTATTATTATTATTATTATTTTAATTATTTTTAATATTATCCTCATCATTATTATGATTAATATTATTATTATTAAAGTAGTTCCATTATTTCATTTTCTTTACGACATTTTTATTACAATATCTGTAGTAATTATTTTTATCCTTCTTAATACGACATATGATAAGATGTTATTTAACAAAATTAACGTCATTTAGAAGCCTTTAATATTTACATAAACTCATCTAATGACAAAACATTAAAAAAGATACGTCTTAATTATACTATTAACCATGTAGACGTTCCTTGATTAAACATTCTTTAATCTTGAAGGGAATTTTCCCCTCTGTTTTCTTTCTTTATTTTCTTTAGCTTTTTTTCCCCTTTTATTCGTATTTGTAATTCCTTCTTTTCTCTTCTTTTTTTTTCTTTTTACTTGATAAAATATACTCTTATATACGTCTGCTTTATCTTCTGTCTAAATAGACAATTGACTTATCAAAGGAAGGGATCCTGAAGGTTTAACAATTATGAGTTCTATTATACAGTACAATAGATTAGAGATAATAGAAAACAATGAAACCTTTTCTTTTTAGAGGGAAGTTTTATAATTTTGACATATTGCATTTTATTTATACACACATGCACCCATATATATATATATATATATATATATATATATATATATATATATATATATATATATATATATATATATATATATATATATATATATATATATATGATCTCTCTGATTTCCTTTCCGGTCGTTCTATAGCAGCTGTTGTAGACGGCCACCGTTCATCCTATAAATCTATTAATAGTGGTGTTCCTCAAGGATCTGTCCTATCCCCAACACTTTTTCTGTTTTTCATTAATGACCTTCTCTCTATTACTTCATCTCCTATCCACTCCTATGCTGATGACTCCACCCTTCATTATTCTTTTCATTTTGAAAGACGCCCCTCCCAGCAACAGTTAATAGAGGCAAGGAGGGTGGCCTTGGAAAAACTAACCTCTGATCTATCTCTCATTTCCAATTGGGGCAGAGAAAACATGGTCGTTTTCAATGCCTCAAAAACTCAATTCCTCCATCTCTCTACTCGACACAATCTTCCACACAACTACGATATCTTCTTCGAAAACACTCAACTCAAACCTTCATCTCTCCTTAATATTCTCGGTGTTTCTTTTTCTCGTGATCTTTCTTGGAAAGATCACATTACCTCTCTTTCTAAACAAGCTTCTAAGAGGTTGGGTGTTCTGAGGCGCCTTCAGTATTTCTTCACACCACCCCAGTTGCTTGCTCTGTATAGGGGTGTTGTTCGCCCCTGTATGGAGTATGCGTCACACATCTGGGGTGGTTCCACACACACAGCTCTCCTGGAAAAGGTGGAGTCTAGAGCTTTTCGCCTTATCAATTGTCCTGCTCTCACTAATTCTCTCCAATCTCTCTCTGCCCGTCGAAATGTTGGGTCACTCTCTCTCTACTATCGCTATTACAATGGACACTGCTCTTCTGAACTCTCTCGTCGCATACCTCCTCCATTAAGAAGGGCTCGTGCGACTCGTCTTTCTATACAGTATCATCCTTTCTCTGTCCAACTCTCTGACCCCAGACTTAACCTCTATGCTCAATCTTACATTTACTCTACTGGTAAAGTCTGGAACACACTTCCTTCATCTATTTTCCCAACTACCTATGACTTAAGCACCTTTAAACGCCGTGTATCAGGTCATGTCGGCCTTTAATTTGACCATGTTTCCGACTTCCCTCCCAACTCTGGTGGAACAATGGTAGGCCTCTGGCCTTTGCCCACCAGAGGAGAAATAAAAAAAAAAAAAATATATATATATATATATATATATATATATATATATATATATATATATATATTATATATATATATATATATATATATATATATATATATATATATATATATATATATATATATATATATATATATATATATATATATATATATATATATATATATATATATATATATATATATATATATATATATATATATATGCAGTATATTTATGGGAAAATACAAAGGACACAAAGAATACGACTCTCTTATTATTTATTTTACTTTGATTCGCATTAGAATAGAGCTCTTGACGCGTCTTTTCAACGGTCTCGTTCCTTCTTATTCATTTCTCTCAAATCTGGCTTACCTGCAATGATCGTTCCCACTTGTACTCTATCGATAAACTCTGGAATATATTTTCTTTCCTGTTTTACAACTTTCCTTTAATACTTGAACACTTTCAAACGTAGTTCATCGTATCATGCTTGAATTTATTCTGCTTTTCAAATCGATTTTTTTTTCAATTATGAGAAAAATTTAAAAGGGCTCTAGCTTTACCAATGGCAGTGAGTTCCTTCGATTACTTTCATATCTCTGTATCCTCTTCTATATTTTCAAGCCTTCTGCAAGAAAGACCTCCACTTATATGTGGCATTTCGGTGCCCCAAGCTAGTCAGATTTGTGGTTGATCATCTTTGATTTCCCATGAAATGTATGTTGCTTGCACTGGAAGGGTTTGTACAAGTGTGCAGAGCGCATAACAGAAGCCGTTCTCTCTCGCATGGAGGCGTAACTGGAATTTCTTTCCTTTTAACCAAACCTAACAAATCTTGACTTAACTCTGGTTCTCATCATGTTATCGCCGCAGGGATTCTATCTTTAAGGATTACGGTCGTCTTTAAATTCCAGACACTCATGTCTCTTATATTTCATCCTGGAATCGTGCAAAATCTATTCTCCAGAACACCAAAAATTCATTTCTCCGTAGGAAATTCAATAACCTTTCTGGTTCTATTTCCTCACGAGCTTTCTGATATATTGCAAAAAAAAAAAAAAAAAAAAAAAAAAAAAAAAAAAAACCTATAACTTTATTTTTTCTTTTTCCATATGCATACATTTTCTTACCACACACTAATAAACACGCGCACACACACACACACATATATATATATACATATATATATATATATATATATATATATATATATATATATATATATATATATATATATATATATATATATATATATATATATATATATATATATATATATATATATATATATATATATATATATATATATATATATATATATATATATATATATATATATATATATATATATATATATATATATATATATATATATATATAAATTAAAACAAAGTTGTAAAAAGATATCATCTTTGACGAAATGGACTTATTCATTATTTTATTCGGCAATTAAACATTATCCCTAAGTTGTTAAATTTTAATTTTTAATTTATTATTACACTTACTCTTATTTTAAATAACAAAAAAGATAATCCATAAAACTGTAATTTCATAATTGTCATTATTTTTTTTTTTATATATTTTTTTTTTTAAAAATTAATTGCTATATTTTCAGCAAAAATATTTCATTATTTCATCATAATGGCTTCGTTGTTATATAAATATTTCATTATTTTGTCATATTTTTTATTTTTTAAATTAATTACTATAGTTTTAATTTAGGAATGAAAAACTAGTTTAAAATTTCGATTTACCATTTTTTTCAGTCTACAATTTTGATTAATTAAAGAAGTTTTCACAACTGCTGAAAACATTTTTATTTTCGGCAAATTTTTTAATAACAAACTTTATTTTAACAAACTTGACGTTATTTTACGCACATAAAAACAATGACACATGATAAAATGTCACTTACACTCTATTTAAGAACATTGCTTACACTTTCACTAAAATGTAAATTTTATTCCAACCTTTACTTACATAGTCAAACTATGTCACTGTTTAAAAGGTCCACACTTTCTTTATTAAAATATTTTGAATATCACAATGCCAAAAATCGTATAATCCGAATGGCTTGTCATTTGAAATTTAAATAACGAAAAACGTTTCACATTGTTTGGCTTAGAGATTAATATGGCATAGCATCTCTAATATTTGATATACGATAAGGAACTATTTTTGGAGTAACTATTTTAGGAGATTATATTTATTTGAAAAAAATATTAATGGAAAAATAAATGATATATGGAAATAAAGATAAATAATTAATTTAATAAATAAATGAATGAGTGAATAAAGAAACAAAAAATACCAAAAGGGAGAGAATAAATAAATATATCAAATGTCAAATAAAAAAAATAATATATATATATATATATATATATATATATATATATATATATATATATATATATATATATATATATATATATATATATATATATATATATATATATATATATATATATATATTTTTTTTTTTTTTTTTTTTCCGCATTTCGGTGAATCTTTTGCTATTGCGCCAAACATTTTCGAAAGCTTTCGATAGAGTCTGGAACAAAGCATTGATTTCCAAACTTCCCTCTTTCGGAATCTATCCTTCTCTCTGTGACCTTCTCTCTGATTTCCTTTCCGGTCGTTCTATAGCAGCAGCTGTAAGACGGCCACCTCTCTTCCTTTAAATCTATTAATAGTGGTGTTCTTCAAGGATCTGTTCTATCCCCAACACTTTTTCTACTTTTCATTAATGACCTTCTCTCTGTTACATCATCTCCTATCCACTCCTATGCTGATGACTCCACCCTTCATTTTTCTTTTTCAATTTGAAAGGCTACCTTCCCAACAACAGTTGCTAGACGCAAGAAAAGTTGCCTTGGAGCAGATGACCTCTGATCTATCTCGTATTTCAAAATGGGGCAGAGAGAACATGGTTGTTTTCAATGCCACAAAAACTCAATTCCTCCATCTCTCTACTCGACGCAATCTTCCACACAACTATGATATCTTCTTCGAAAACACTCAACTCAGACCTTCATCTGCTCTTAATATTCTTGGTGTTTCTTTTTCTCATGATCTTTCTTGGAAAGATCCCATTACCTCTCTTTCTAAACAAGCTTCTAAGAGGTTAGGTGTTCTGAGGCGACTTCAGTCTTTCTTAAATCCACCCCAGTTGCTTGCACTGTGTAGGGGTGTTATTCGCCACTGTATGGAGTATGCGTCACACATCTGGGGTGGTTCTACTCATACAGCTCTCCTTGAGAAGGTGGAGTCTAGGGCTTTTCGTCTTATCAACTCTCCTGCTCTCACTGATTCTCTCCGGTTTCTTTCTGCCCGTCGAATGATTGCGTCACTCCCTCTATACTATCGCAATTACAATGGACACTGCTCTTCTGAACTCTCTCGTCGCATACCTCCTCTGCTGAGAAGGTCTCGTGCCACTCGACTTTCTACACAATCTCATCCTTTCTTTGTCTAACTCTCTGACCCCAGACTTAAACGCAATGCTCTGTCCTACATGTACTCTACTGGTAAAGTCTGGAACACACTCCCTTCTATCT
>SEYY01016933.1:92500-102500 GCA_009176605.1 Armadillidium nasatum
TTTTCTCGTGATCTTTCTTGGAAAGATCACATTACTTCTCTTTCTAAACAAGCTTCTAAGAAGTTGGGTGTTCTGAGGCACTTTAAAGGAGTGTTGTTCGCCCCTGTTTGGCATTCGCTTCACATATCTGGGGTGGCTACACACATACAGCTCTTCTCGAAAAGATGGAGAAATCTTTTTTGCTCTTACCAACAATCTCCAATCTCCAATCTCATTCTTCCCGTCGAATTGTTGTGTCTTTCTCTCTATACTTTCGCTATTACAACGTACACTGCTCTTCTGGCCTCTCACTTTGCATACCTCCTCCATTGAGAAGGTCTCATGCGTCGACTTTCTACAGTCTCATCCTTTCTCTGTCCAACTCTCCGACCCCAGACTTAACCGCTTTGATTAATATTACATGTATTCTACAGGTAAATTCTGAAACACACTCTCTTTATCTGTTTTCCCAACTTTCTTTGACACACTTTTAAAAGTCTCCGCCTTTTCCAACCAGAGGACATATATATATATATATATATATATATATATATATATATATATATATATATATATATATATATATATATATATATATATATATATATATATATATATATATATATATATATATATATATATATATATATATATATATATATATATATATATATATATATATATATATATATATATATATATATATATATATACTATATATATACACATCCAGATTATTATCCACAAGTCAATAAGAAACAAAGTTATCAGTTTCCATGTTTCTAATTTGGAGAGTCAAATTTTCTCTGTGTTTTTCAGACCTTTCATTAATATTTAACTGTGTATAAGTTAAAAACTTCTTCACCGTCTACTTAAGTATACAAATATATAAAAAACTAATTTTATTTCTGTAAAAGAAATATCCTTACTTTCTCCGTTCTTCCTTCTCTTTCCGACATTTTGCTAAAAAAAATTACTCTTTGCTATTCCTCTTTTCCTACTCTCATCTTTACATTTTATATGCAATCTTTCCTCCAATTGAATCTCATAAATCTTCTTTCAAAATTCACTCTAAAGACTAAGTAGCTCCTGTTCAGTTCTATTCTATCCATTCCTCAAGTACGTTTATGCGTAATTAGTATGGTAAGATGTTCTAAGGATTTAAATTTTCCTACCCTTGAATGTAATTCTAAGAAATCGTTTGATGAAAAGATATTCTTCACCTAGTTTAAATGAATATATTCTTCTGAGTATACTGATTTTCCTTTGAAAACTGTTTAGCCTCTGCCTGACTTATGTCATTCATTCATATGGACAACTAAATTCACATTATTTTATTATAAACAAATGTTTTCTCTTTCCTTGATAGTTTCTCTATTCTTAACTGTAAAATTTGAAAACATCTGAATTATTCTAATCATATTTTCATCCGATCTGCGATTTCGTTTCTGTGAGTGGTGGTCGACTGGGGATATTTTTCCTCTGTTAATCTATATTCTTAATCTTTCTTATTCTTCCTATTTCTTTATTCTTATTCTTAATCGGAATAATCAGTTAATTTTTTGATGTTGAAATTTTTTTTAATATCCTGGAACAAACCTTTAATTCCGAAGCTTCAGTCTTTGGATATTTTCCCTGCTCAGAAAAATTATTTCTGATATTTAGCTCCTTTGTACCATCTGATGTATACTGACATATTTCGTCAGTTAATTTAATCGGTGGAAGTGTTTCTCTGTATTCTGTTTTATCTCTATTTTTTCTTATCTAATTGGGGCTGTGAAAATTTTATTTTTCCATTGCTTTAAAATCCAAATACAGTGCTATTTTTTATAATAATCTTTAATTACACTGTAGAGCCGAACTTTGTACAAGACATTCAGTTATTGTATGAATATGTTTGACATAATGAATATGGAATTATCTTTACACATAGCTTTTCATGAAATTGTAAACTTTAGGGCGTTTCATCTCTACAACTCTTCTACTAATAATGACCAATACTTTATTTACTTCTTTTTAACTATCAAACTGATCGATAGCTCCGTTCAACAATTGATTCATCAGTGTACAATTCTAATTTAATCCTTAGCAACAAAGCGCACCCTTTGAGGAACTCTACTGTATCCTAGCATGCCTTACTCCCTTTAGGAAAATTTGTTTGATTATCTTCTGTACACGTCTCATCCTTTCTCTGTTAAATTCTCTCTCCTCCCTGAAGCCAAGCCTGATTTTAATGCTCATTCTTTCATTCTATTAAAAAAAATTTCGCAACAGAAAATTTTCATTTCATTGATTTTCATTTTATCCGTGAGCTTAAACGCATTTTAGCATTGTGTCATTGTACGTTGACCTAAATTTTGATTACAGTGTACATGTGAAATGTATATATATATATATATATATATATATATATATATATATATATATATATATATATATATATATATATATATATATATATATATATATATATATATATATATATATATATATATATATATATAAATATATAGCTCGCATCTCCTATTCGAGGAGAGGAACTTTTCTAGGTAGTATATACCTAGGATCTCTAAGTGGGATCGAACCGGGGCCCGCAAGCAAGTGAGTCAATCACCCTACTGTTTGAGCCACGATATATATATATATATATATATATATATATATATATATATATATATATATATATATATATATATATTATATATATATATATATATATATATATATATAATATATATATAGAAAAAAATAAAGATCTAAATGAAAAAAAAAAAAAAAAAAAAAGACTTAACTAGAAACTGAAAAGAAAGAAAAGAAAAAGAAACAGAGAGAAAGAGAGAGAGAGAGAGAGAGAGAGAGAGAGAGAGAGAGAGAGAGAGAGAGAGAGAGAGAGAGAGAGAGAGAGAGAGAGAGAGAGAGAGAGAGAGAGAGAGAGAGAGAGAGAGAGAGAGAGAGAGAGAGAGAGAGAGAGAGAGAGAGAGAGAGAGAGAGAGAGAGAGAGAGAGAGAGAGAGAGAGAGAGAGAGAGAGAGAGAGAGAGAGAGAGAGAGAGAGAGAGAGAGAGAGAGAGAGAGAGAGAGAGAGAGAGAGAGAGAGAGAGAGAGAGAGAGAGAGAGAGAGAGAAGAGAGAGGAGAGCAGAAAAAAGGGAAGAAGAAAAGCGGGAGAGGGACATTTATTCTGTGTCTACAACTTCAATGGACTCATTTATAATTGAACTTTAAAGCAAATAAATTCTTCAATACCTAATTTGCTTTCCAAACCGAGCAAAGCAATTATGTTTAGCTCTTTAGGCAAAGACTGATGAGATTATATATATATATATATATATATATATATATATATATATATATATATATATATATATATATATATATATATATATATATATATATATATATATATATATATATAGTAGAGAGAGAGAGAAAGAGAGAGAGAGAAAAAGAGAGAGAGAGAAAAAGAGAGAATATTTCCGAAAGTTATAGTTATATAGAAGATTAATTAAGAGACAATGATTATAACTATTTACTGTGCCCCAGTTATAAGTGATAGAAGATGGAGAAGATTAAGTCCAATCTTCAAAGGCAATCTTCAAAGTGTCAACTATTTGCAGATTTGAAAGATGTAATTTCGAAATTAAAATATTTCTAAAGGAGTAAAATGTCGTCATATATTAATGATTAACTTAAGCTGATATCCAATTAATGAAAAGTAACAGAAACGAACAAAGAAATCTAATTCTTATGGAATACCTGTATTGACAGATCTAAATGATTACGGCAATTCTAGAGTAAATGGAATGGAAATCAGAAAGATTATATATAGGAAAATGGTTAGAGACTATTAAAAGAAAGTATAGAAATCTAATTTGACTTTATCGAAAAATTTCAGTATTAATATTCAAACAGAAAACAATTTGCAAAAAGATTTGCACACTAAAGTTATAGAAAAAAAAATCTCAGCTTTCGAGAGCTCCTTATAGAAATTATTTTTATGATTTGAAATTAGATTAGAAGAATTGGGATATTAATAATTTTTTCAGTTCTTAAGATATATTTGAATATTGCTAATAGAAAAGAAGTAGAACAATTGTCAACAGTTATATGCTTAAGATGGAATGAGAAGATACCATTTCTTGCACAGGAGGAAATATATATATATATATATATATATATATATATATATATATATATATATATATATATATATATATATATATATATATATATATATATATATATATATATATATATATATATATATATATATATATATATATATATATATTATATTATTATATTATTATATTATAATAAAAATATATAATGATGAGCAGAGTCTAAAGTCTATACTAATGTAACCTTTCTAAGAACTAAGCTCTGAGAAAACGGGAGTCACATTTTAAGCATTAATTGTATATATATATATATATATATATATATATATATATATATATATATATATATATATATATATATATATATATATATATATATATATATATATATATATATATATATATATATATATATATATATATATATATATATATATATATATATATATATATATATATATATATATATATATATATATATATATATATATATATATATATATATATCTTTTCTTTCAGGTCGACCTGACCCAATTCATAATTGTACTCAATATAATTACTCGGACTCGTCCATCAATATTCGTTGTCACCCTGGGTTTGACGGCGGACTTCCTCAAACATTTGTTTTTGAATTGTTTGATTCAGTTAGCCAGAAATTAATAGCAAACCTAACTAAAAATGTAAGTAAAAATTTTAAAGTTTTAATAAAATATAAACACATAGAAATAAAGACAGGTGATAAAATTTAATAAATTAATATAGCTTTTTTATTATTATTTGGTAAGTAAGTAAGGCTAATTAATATTAAAATATATATATATATATATATATATATATATATATATATATATATATATATATATATATATATATATATATATATATATATATATATATATATATATATATATATATATATATATATATATATATATATATATATATATATATATATACATGATAGTAATGTAATAAAAAAGCTTGGCAACGATAAAATAGAACAGCAACATCTTCAAAGATTTCTTAGAACAGTTTCTTTGACATCAAATACTTAAGTATTTTTGTTCTTTCAATAGGTTCTTGAATTCAATAAAATAGTTAATTAAAGATTAACTTGCTACATTAAATTCCCTCTTTTTCTTAATCGTATTATATATATATATATATATATATATATATATATATATATATATATATATATATATATATATATATATATATATATATATATATATATATATATATATATATATATATATATATATATATATATATATATATATATATATATATACGCGTTATCCACTAGGCCACGACGATAGAAAAGAAAATCGCTTTGGAACTTGCTCACAATATTCAGTCGCAAAGTCAAATCCCAAAGGACCTCCCCGACCGCAACTCGGGCAAAGGGCAACGAGGTCAAAGGTTCAATCCATTATTCGCAGACAGTTATATATTAGAGTTTTTTAGTCTGCTAAAACTCTCACAGACTATTTCTATATAGAAAATTAATGTCTGCTATTGGACTCGAACCAGCGACCTTTAATTTCTTTGACCTCGTTGCCCTTTGCCCGAATTGCGGTCTGGGAGGTCCTTTGGGATTTGACTTTGCGACTGAATATTGTGAGCAAGTTCTAAAGCGACTTTCTTTTGTATCCCAGTGGCCTAGTTTATAACGCGTAAGACTACCATCTTAAAGGTCGCTGGTTCGAGTCCAAAATATATACACATATATATGCTTTTCTAAAATTCATGTAACTTGTGTAAATGCATTCTCATCAATGATAAAATGACTCCCACATGTGCACACGACATCAAAAACTCTATAAAACTAAATGCATGCATCGTGCCTTTTCATTCTCTCATGAATAGCTTATTCCTAATGATAAATTTCCCCTCGTTCAGAAATAGGAAAAAATTTTCAGATTTAGATCCTTCCGTTCGATAACAGAAATTTTAGGCTTCGTTTGTTTGTTGGTTATTATTATTATTATTATTATTATTATTATTATTATTATTATTATTATTATTATTATTATTATTATTATTATTATTAGTAGTAGTAGTAGTAGTAGTAGTAGTAATGTTCTATTATTAGTATTATTTTATTATTATTTGTTGCCATTATTATTATTATTATTGTTATTATTATTATTATTATTATTATTATTATTATTATTATTATTATTATTATTATCAGTATTATTATTATTATTATTATTATGTTATTTTTAGGTATTTTAGGCTCATAGTACTAATTCCTCGCCCCTGAAGCCCTTTTCAATTAAAAAAATTTGAATTATATATTTGCATTTTTATTTTGTTCGTTATTGGAAATTTTTCTTTTTTATCTGAATAAAGGTTTGTAGATTCAACATTCGATTATTATAATTATGATTAATGTTATTATTATTATTATTATTATTATTATTATTATTATTATTATTATTATTATTATTATTATTATTATTATTATTATTATTATTATTAGTATATTAAATATTATGATGATTATGAGTATCACACGGAACACGTATTAATGTGGAATTTATGGTACATACAAAGACAATGGAAAAATCTTATTTATCACTTAAGCATAATATTCAGTTCAAATTTTTTTTTGAAAATGAAAATAAATTTACACTAAAAAAGTTATTAACGAAGTAATCAGGTTTTTTAATAATTAATTTAAACGTATTTAGAACCGCCTTTCCTCCCTTTTATTTGAAGAAGGTTTTAGATGGAATATACGAGTATATATATATATATATATATATATATATATATATATATATATATATATATATATATATATATATATATATATATATATATATATATATATATATATATATATATATATATATATATATATTCAAGTATAAAATCTGTTATAAGGGGATTCGAACCCTGGCTCTTGAGCTGGTAAGACAGAGTATTACCTCTGCGCCACTACAGTACAAATATTAAAGTACAGAGATTAAAGTCGAAATCAAAGAGAGAAAGCAGAGTAGCTCAACGGATCTCCTCCGACTCTACTCGGAAGCAGAGAAACGGGCCACTTACTATCCCCTTTTCACTTACAGACTATTTTATTTATATAACGTTTGAAGTCTGCTAAAACTCTCTCAGACTATTATACATATTTATACGCAAGTAAAAAGTCTGCTATAAGGTTATTTGAACCTTGACCCTTAAGCTGGTAAGACAGAGTGTTACTTATGAGCCAAGAGTACAGTTAGTCTGCATGACAGTTGTTCATGAGCTTTCTCTCCGATTTCCTTTATGTAATGTTATGTATTGATACATAAAGTTGGTGGTCCATTTTACATTGATATGAATGAATTTTCAATGATAGAAAATTCATTTTACATATTTTAACATGATGTTTTATTATTATCTTCAAGGCTTTTTTTTTGTTGTTGTTCCTTCCTTTATTCTCCAGAATCCAGTTCATAATAATGGTTTCCCAAAAGTTTTCTAAGGGATTAAAGTCGAAACCTATACTCACCCATTGTGAATCTTCCATAGTAAATCAATGATCTGCAAACCATTGTCTTACTCTTCCAGCTATATGTATCGGACTGTTATCTCGAACGAAATGATATCTCTCTGGATCTGGAAAACAAAAGCTCTAACAGATGTTAAAAACATCTCAAGTATTTATACTGATATAATGTAATCCGTCCATGAATATGTGTAAGTTCACAAATAATAATGACGTTAATTCGAGCCCTATATATTATTTGTCATACATCTAATCTTGGCTTTTGAAATATGTTATGATTGCAGCATCGTATCAAGTATTGATTTGCACCACATGGAAGTATTTTTAGCAGCGAATACTTCACGCAACCAGTAATTCATGTCCTGCTGAATATATTGGTATGCAAATGCAAATTTCGCTGCTTTATTTATATCAGTTAATTTTTATTTTACATCTGGAGCTATTCCATGAATTCCAGTCACGTGGAGTCGTCTAATGAAGAGTAGTGTTGGAACAATTAATTTGAAATTGCTACGATATTTCTTTCCCATTAGTAAAAGGATTTCTTTGAACATTTAGGATAATTTATATCTTTTTTGGTGGATGGTACAGCGAGGTAAGCCACCTCGAGGACGATCTCATAGATCACTCTTTATTTTTTTAATCTGTTTCTGTACAGTTCTGACATTAATACCATGTTATTTTGCAATAATTTTTCTGGTCTTTTTTTTTTATTAATTTTTTCTACCCTTTTTTATTAGGACCTTCTAGATCATTTCCGTCTGATTTATGTTCGTAGATATTTAAAAATTATTCATTTTCTACCATGTACCAGAGTGACTAGAGAATTTTATCTATATATATATATATATATATATATATATATATATATATATATATATATATATATATATATATATATATATATATATATATATATATATATATATATATATATATATATATATATATATATATATACATTATACTTTACACCATATCCAGCATGATGCAGGGCGGTGTCGGTTGGAGAAATTATTTATATTCTTGCAACCGTACTTGGGAAGAGAGAAAAAACTGATTATAAAGGATTCCCAGCTTCTATAGCAATTCTTTTATTGCCCTCACAGCATCGAAATAGCCACAATCCTTTATTGACCAAAAGTTACCTATATTCAAACTCATTTTTTATTTTAATATTTAATTTTCCCTTTAACTACCGAAAGTACGATGTATCGAAAGATGAGAAGCTTCACCACAAATTTTAAAATTATATTTTTATTTTTTGAAATATATATTGCAAAAAATATATATATATATATATATATATATATATATATATATATATATATATATATATATATATATATATATATATATATATATATATATATATATATATATATATATATATATATATATCAGAGGTGGGCGCGCAAATTTTAAAATTTAGAGCGCAAACTCAAAAGCGCAAATTTTAAAAATTTTTCCGCAAATGCAAAAGCGCACATTTTTTCAAAAATTTAGTCCGCAAATGCAAAAGCGCACATGTCCGCAAATAAAAAAAAAATTTTAAAGCGCAAATTTTGAAGCAAAAAAAAAAAAAAAAAAAAAAAAAAAAATTTAGCGCAAGGATGTAAAGATGAATTATTTTTAAATTTTATTTGATAAATGCAAATATATAACAAAAAGTGAGAAAGAATTTATTATTATTTATTCAGCCATCTATGATCTCTTCCTCCTCGTAGCTCTCCTCTTGCATTCTGAAAAGGGTCATATTCCCTTTCATGAAAATAAATTTTTCAAAATTGCTGGATGCAATGGCTGCCCTCTTTGGTCTTAGAATGTCAGAGCCTTGACTAAACAACTTCTCCACGGCCCCTGAAGCTGGGTAATGGGGTATTATACTTCATAAACAAGTCCACCCAGACCTCTTGGTATTCACATGGAAAAAGGTTCCTAGTGAGAGGGGTATTGTGGTGAACATCTACTGCATCCCAGCTATCCAAGGTTTGCCGCAACTTCTCCTCCAGAGGTGTCTGCTGGATATATGGGGCCTTCAGTTTCTGAAAAATTTAGAAATGGTATCAAGAACTCAAATCTTTTTAAGTTTCATTTGAACATTATGTCAGTGTATTATGAATATATATATATATATATATATATATATATATATATATATATATATATATATATATATATATATATATATATATATATATATATATATATATATATATATATATATATATATATATATATATATATATATATATATATATATATATATATATATATATATATATATATATATATATATATATATATATATATATATATATATATATATATATATATATATATATATATATATATATATATATATATATATATATATATATATATATATATATATA
>SEYY01016933.1:112500-117500 GCA_009176605.1 Armadillidium nasatum
TAATATTATATATATATATATATATATATATATATATATATATATATATATTTACAATGTACAGTCGTGAACAGAAGTTCGTTCCTATTAGGCTGGAAATAAATATTTATATAAAATGGAAATCATGTCATAAAAGCTCTATTTTGAATAAAAAGAAAAAAAAAACATTCAGCGGGGCTTAATTGAACTGTGATTGGCTGAATCTGAAATGATCCCTATTTTATATAAATATTTATTTCCAGCTTAATAGGAACGAACTTCTGTTCACGACTGTACGTCTTAATATATAGAATGTATCTTTCTTATACTACCTAATGCTTCTAAGTTACTAGATTAATTAATTATGGTTTTGTTAAATAAAATAAGTTTTATAGTTGAAATAATAATGCCACAGAAGTAGCTTTCAATTCATACAATAAGAGTTAAGCTTCTCTTATGACGTAGCAGGAATTCATCAGTGGAAGGGGCTTGGGCATGTGAAGAGAGGACCTTCGTCATCAGATATAACCAGGAAAGGGACTTTCGTCCTTTTCTCCTGGCAAGTCGAAGGAATATTTTATTATTAAATGATTATATTTAATCACAAATATTTACCATTAGAAAATATCAACAGTTAGGGTATTTCATGCTAAAATGTATATTAGAACCCAATTTCTGGATTACAATAAATTGCTTGAAGCATTTTTGCTTCATTTATCATTTCCTGTTGCATTTGCAAATTCAACAAGATTTTTGAAAGATTATTGCAGCTCGGGGGTATCACTATCATTACATGTGATGACAAAACCAGAGTGACGTTTTACTGAACATCAAACTCTTCATGTTAGAGTTAAGAGGAAAAATATTAATTTAATTGAAAAAAAAAACATTCTACATTCAACATCTGCTACGAAAGATGGAGACAAAATTTTTGTTGCAAAAGTTGAGTTCGAATTCCAAAGCAATAAACATATTTTTACACCAAGCCAAAAGAAGAACGATGGGGAAAGGAGAGTCTTGAGTTATCTACTTTTGAAGAGAAAGGAATGAATGGTCTAAAACCGCAAGAAAACATTTCAGAGTTTGAATCTCCCATGCCAGATAGAAAAGCAGTCGGGGAAAAGGGAAGAAATGCCCAAGATCTAAATTTCCCTCAAAATTACCTCCCTATCCCCACTCCTGGGATGAAAGGCAAAGGTTTCTGACGGTGCCGAAACACACACTATTATGTAAACACTCACGATCACGAAGAAGTAACAAGAAGAATCAAAAAAACTAAAAACTAAAAACAAAAATAAAATGAAAATGAAAATTAAAATATTTGCTTTTGAAAATTATTTTATATGACCGAGATTAAGAATTTAACACGTTCACTGCCGTGTCACCAATAACTTGGTGACACGGCATTTTTAAATATGCCGTGTCACCGAAAACTTGGTGACAGCTGTACTATACTTTATGCTCTGTCTCCTATATTTTGGAGACAGTATATGAACTTTCAATAGTATATAATATGTCTGGCATGATGAGAGATATTACTTTTTGGCTCCTGACCTACTAGATGGTATAGAAAAAAAGTTATGGTAACATTAAGTCAAAGGAAAAATAAATACAGGTTTTTACTGTATAATTTACTTTTATATAGAGATATACATGGAAATTAGTAGTTTATACATGATATTTACATAATTACATATGTAAATATCATGTAAAATACTCATAATGTTTATAAAAAATGAACACCATTGCTTTTTTTTACTATTCCTGATAGATTTAATTTATATTTATCTTTACATGTATATAAAATGAAAAAAAATTCTTTCCTTTACTTATTCCAATAGATTTAGTATTACTGATGGTGTTTTTTAAAGCATTTTTTGCACATATAAACATTTTTCCCATCAACCATACATCCTGTGCAGTAGTAGTTTGATTTTGAAGATTTTTTTTTAGCTTCATTTCTTCCACCACATTTTGCATACCTATCATAGCAGTGCTTGCAAATTCTATTTATGGTCTTATTAGCAGCATTTTTCTGTGTTTTCAACATATGAGTTTCCTTCTGTTTTGGACTTTTATATCTCTGTGTTTGTTCACATTTTAGAAGCGATTCTGTTACCTTTATTCTGAATTGTCGTATGCCCAACTTCTTTTTAGTTACATATTGGTATATATAGTGGGCATTGACCATAGATAGTCCTAGTAATAATTCTAACCCGAGCTTCCTGTACCACTTTACCCCTTTTCTGAGGGTTGTGGCGTATGAAGCCATTTGATCTGAAAGATCAATTCCTGTTTTCCCCTTGTTGTAATTAAATTTAGAAGTGTAGATTATATATAATTAGTTTCAAAAGAAAAAAAAAGAGAAAAATATATAAAATAAAGTAAAGAAAAATATATAAATTAAAAGAAAAACGACCAACACTGATTACGAGTTTAAAAGACGAACGAAGATTTTAAAATTCTCTTTGTAGAATTATGTATAGCGAACGAATGAAAACGGAAAACGAAAATCTAGTAATCAGAACGAAGACAAGGAAATAGTTCTAGAAAATCAATCTGTAGTTCAAAAATGAAAACAGAAAAGTTCTCGAAAATTAAAGATCTTCAGATACCCGTGGGTTAAGGAGAAAGAAGTAAAGTCACCCAAATCGCCTGCCTATTTCAAGTGAATATTTAAGAGGATAAGTAGTAAGAAGTAAAGCTAAGCTCGCCTGAGAAGGATTCAAAAAGAGAAAGACCTTTACACGATGAATAAGGATAAAAGTTCTTGAAGCTAAATTTCAGTTGGAATTAATGGAAGTGAATTAAAATTCCTTGTGTGAATGGAAGAGTGTGAAATGTGATTATTTAAAGAAAAATTCTGCGGTAATGAGATAACAATTTCTAGATTAAGAAAAATGGTTTCATATGTCAAATTAATTTCAATTATATAAATACTAAGGAATCATGGACAAAATTTTCAAAAAAAAAAAAAAAAAAAAAAAAAAAAAAAAAAAAAAAAAAATATATATTATATATATATATATATATATATATATATATATATATATATATATATATATATATATATATATATATATATATATATATATATATATATATATATATATATATATATATATATATATATATATATATATATATATATATATATATATATGATACACACTTTATTAACTAATTAATTATAAGTGTTATTTTGAGCCTTATTCATATTAAATGACCTGAGGTATTATGAATTTCATATAAAATTAATTTAATATGTATAAAGAGTAGGATCTTTAATGGAGAAATGTAATAATCTTAGAAGAAACTGACATTTGAATCTTTGAAGATTAATAATAATTAAACTGTTGAGAGAAAATCGTTAGTATATTATTAATTGAAATTAATCATTAAGAAAAACACACACACACATACACACACACACACACACACACACACACACACACACACAAAACTGGAAGATGAAGAGAAAATAGAGTACATAGAGGAATTAGGGAGAAGTGAAGAGAGAGAGGTGGAGGGTGTGGAAGAGGAATGGAATAAATTGCGAGTAGGGCATGTGGTGTGAAGAAAATAGGGAATGGAAGAATGAAGGGTAGTGAGTGGTGGAAGATGAATTGGGAAATATGGTGAGAAGAAAGAAGGATGCCTTTAATAGGTATTTGGTACAAATGAGGATATGGATTGGGAGGAATATAAGGAGAGGTGTAGATAGGTAAAGAGGGAAGTTAAGAGGGTAAAAATGAGAGTGGAAGAGCAATGGGGCAGAAAACTAATAGAAAATTTTAAGGAGAGAAATAAAATATTTTAGAAAGAAGTAATTTGTAGTGATGGAGGTAGAAAAAGGTTAAAAATGGAAAATCGGCAGGATTGGATGGTATATATGGAGAGATGATAAGGGAGAGACCTGCAGAGATGTTGACTGGTTGGTTAGAATGTTTAATGTATGTTTGGAGAAGAAGAAGGGGACTTCAAGAGTGGCAGGACGCCTGTGTTGTACCAATTTATAAAGAAAAAGGAGATAAGTAAGAAATAAGAATGAAAGACTTTACTAGAGAAGGAATGGGAGAAGAACAATGAGATTTCAAAGAGGATAGGGAATGTGTTCACACTGAGAATGTTTAATGAGAAATTACGTGAAAAAAATCAATTGGGGTATGTATGTATGGAAAAAGCATATGATAGGGTATGTAGGAGCAAGTTGTGTAAAACAATAATGGAAAGGGATTAAGGGGAAGGTTACTGAAAGGGATGAAGTAATTCTATGTGAATTGTAGATCAAAGGTGAGGGTGAAGATTGTACGTTCGGATTGGTTTAATGTGTGAGTGGGACTGAGACAGGGGTACGTTATGTTACCGCAGTTATTTAATCTGTTTATTGGTTGTGTAGTTAAGGGAATGGAGAGGGAAGGTAGAGGTATAAAGTTGAGAAGTGTGGAGAGTGAATGGAAGGTAAATGTTTTTCTTTTTGCAGATGATGAGGTGTTGGTGGCTGAGTCTGGGGAAAGGTTGTAAAAATGCTGTGAGAGAGTTTGTGGGGAATTGTGCGAACATGGAACTGAAAGTAAATCCAGCTAAATACAAAGGTATTAGGATTGGGAGTGGGGATGAGGAGGTGAGGGGGAGGAATGGGGGATTTTGAGGTGGGGGAAGAGAAATTTGAGGAGGTAGGAGAGTTTAAATTTCTGGGAATAAAATACCATAAATGGGAATAAAAATATAGGTAATAAGACGGGAAAGGAAATGAAAAAGAGAGTGGTGGAGGGAAAGAAAGTGATGGGAGGCTTAAAGGAAGTATGGAAAAAAAGGGAAAATTTCAAAGGAATAAAGGTAAAAATATTTGTGCATTTGCTTGCCGGCTGTAATGTATGGGTGTGAAACTTCGATGATAAATTCTCAGGCAAAGAAAAGTTTGAATATATTTGAGATGAAGGGATTGAGAACGATATGTGGTGTGAGAAGAGTAGATAGGATTAGAAATGAAAGAATAAGCGAGATGTGTGGATGGAGGA
>SEYY01016933.1:125000-127500 GCA_009176605.1 Armadillidium nasatum
TATATTTAAAAGGAAACAAAATAAATGATATTTTTTGCGTTCATAAAATAATAATAATAATAATAATAATAATAATAATAATAATAATAATAATAATAATAAAAATTCTTTATTCATTGAACGTACACTGTAATTTACAATATAACAAAATGAGTGATAAAGATGATGCTAATTAAAATACAATTATCTTATAAAATTAATAATAGCGAAAATTGTAATAACAATATTAATTTTAATAGCAAAAATAGTAAAATCAATAATGAGGATAAAAATGATGAGAGGAAAAAGGTATTCGCAAATATAATAATGATCGAAATAATATAATAATTATCATAATAAATAGGGTAAGAAAGTACTAATAATATTATCAACTATAATAATAATAAAAATTGTAATGGCAACAGCAATAAGGCTTTTATTACTGATTCCAAAACTAACTTCAATTACGGCAATAATTTGAAAGTATTAATTAATAGAATTATCAAAATTAAATGTAAAGATAATATTAAACATAAAAATAATAAAAATTACAATAACAGTAATAGTAATAATAATAACAATAACGATGATAATAATAAAATAAAAATTAATAATTATTAGTAATAGTCAATAAAATAATAATAATAATAATAATAATAATAATAATAATAATAATAATAATAATAATAATAATAATAATTATAATAATTATGATAATTGTTACAAATATTAAAATCAATTCGTAAAAACATGGAATTTAATTAATATTTATTATGCTATTAAAAATTTGCAAAATAATTATTTAAAATTTTTATCAATTAATATTATATATATATATATATATATATATATATATATATATATATATATATATATATATATATATATATATATATATATATATATATATATATATATATATATATATAATTGTAGTTTCTTCTAAAGACGTCATTTCTACTCTCTCTGAGCTTAACACTAAGAAGGCGTACGGTCCTGACGTTATCCCTCCTGTGGTTCTCAAAACTTGTTTTCGAGCTTGCACCCTGCCATAGCAAACTATTTCGTCTTTATCTTTCTACTTCAACCATCCCTTTTTGCTGGGAACCTGAGATCATTCAGTCTGTGCCGAAAAAGGGGAACCCATTTCAACCCTCTAACTAACGTTAAAATTTTTTTAACCTGCGTTGTTACAAAAGTTTTCGAATCTATCATTAACAGTAAGATTTGGAAGCATCTCAATTCTTCTAATCTTATCTCTGATCGTGAGTATGGCTTTCGTAAAGAAAGGCTCTTCTGGTGATCTTCTTTCCTTTCTCTCTGACTCTTGATCTTCTGCTCTTCGGCCTTTCAGTGAATCTTTTGCTGTCGCGCTGGACATGCCGAAACTTTCAATAGGTCTGGCACAAAGCTTTGATTTTCAAGCTTTCCTCTTTCGGAATCTATCTTTCTCTCTGTGGCCTTCTCTCCGATTTCTTTTCTGGTCGTTCTATGGCAGCTGTTATATAGACAGTCACCGTTCGTCCTATAAATCTATTAATAGCAGTTTTCCTTAAGGATCTGTTCTATCTCCAACACTTTTTCTCCTTTTCTTCAATGGCCTTTTCTCGATTATTTCATCTCCTTTCAACTTCTATGCCGATGATTACACCCTTGATTACTCTTTTCAGATTGAAAGGCGCCCCTCCCAATTTGGGCAGAGAAAACATGGTCTGCTTCAATGCCTAAAAAACGCAATTCCTCCATCTCTCTACTCGGCACAACCCTCCACACAACTCAAACCTTCGTCTCTCCTTAAAATCCTTGGTGTTTCTTTTTCTCGTGATCTTTCTTGGAAAGATCACATTACTTCTCTTTCTTAACAAACTTCTAAGAGGTTGGGTGTTCTGAGGAGCCTTCAGAACTTCTTCATTCCACCCCAGTTGCTTGCTCTTTATAGGGGTGTTGTTCGCCCCTGTATGGAGTACACCTCACACATCTGGGGTGGTTCCACTCATACAGCTCTCCTTGAAAGGGAGGAGTCTATTTATTTTCGTCTTGTCAACTCTCCTCTCCAATCTTTTTCTACCCTTCGAATTGTTAAGTCAGTTTCTCTATACTATCGCTATTACAACGAACACTACTCTTCCGAACTCTCTCGTCGCATTCCTCCTCTTTTGAGAAAAGCTCGTGTGACACGTCTTTTTACACAGTCTTCCTTTATCTGCCCAACTCTCTGACTCCAGACTTAACCGCTATGCTCACTCTTACATGCAATCTACTGGTTAAGTCTGGAACTCACTCTCTTCATTTATTTTCCCAATTTCTTATGATTCACGCACCTTTAAACGCCGTGTCTCGGGACACGTCGGCTTTTAATCTGACAAGGATCCCGATTTGCTCTTTTCTCTGATGGAAAAATGGTAGACCTCTTTCCTTTGCCCACCAGAGGTAAAATAATAAAAAAAAAATTATATATATATATATATATATATATATATATATATATATATATATATATATATATATATATATATATATT
>SEYY01016933.1:132500-135000 GCA_009176605.1 Armadillidium nasatum
TATATATATATATATATTATTATATTATTATTCACACTTCACGGGAAGGGAGTGAAGGGTGAAATTTGAATTTAAAACATCGTATAAAAGATGTAGGTGAGAGATAGAGAAGGTACTTTAGTGAATTTTTGAATGGAAATGAGAGTTATTGAAGAGAGAAGAGAAGTAAGGAATAATGGGGAGGTAGTGATTGAGGAGAAGAAAGTAGTATTAGTAAGGAGGAAGTAAAAGTAGCAGTAGGAAAGGTGAAAAAGAGGAAAATCGGCAGGTACAAACTGTGCATATAGGGAGATGATAAGGGAGAGAGCTGGAGAGTTGCTTGACTGGTAAGCAATAATATTTAATGTGTGTTGAGTAGAAGGGAGAGTGCATAAGGAATTGCAGGATGTTTGCTTGTGCTCATATATTAAAGAAAAGGAGATAAGATTGTGTGTACTAATTATATAGGGAGATATATTTGTTGAGTGTGGTAGGGAAGATATATGGAAGGATTTTAGTGACAAGAATAAATGAATTGACAAGAGAGGGAGTAGGAGAGGAACAAGAGGTTTTGGAGAGGGTAGGGGATGTATAGACCAGATGTTTACACTGAGGATGATTGATGAAAATTTGAGTGAGAAAGATAGTGATTTATGCATGTTTTATGAATTTGGAGAAAGCATATGATAGGGTAGTTACAGGAAGAAGTTATTTTCAGTATTGATGAAGAGGTGGAGAGTGTTAGGGAGACCATTGAAAGGGATTGAAGCCTTTCATAAAAAGTGTAGGGTGAGGAAAAGGGAGCTTATTAAATGGTTTAACGTAGGAATGGGGCTGAGACAGGGATGTACAATGTTGCCTTGTCTGTTAAATCTGTTGATGGATGGTGTAATTAGGAAAATTGATAAGGAAGGGATAAGCATTAGGCTGAGAAGTGCTGTGAGTGAATGAAAGATAAATGTTTTGCTGTATGCGGATGATGCAGTGTTGGTGGTAGAGTCTGGGGAAAAGCTGAGAATGTTTGTTAAAGAATTTGTGGGAAAATGCGAAAACAATGGATTGAGATTTATTCCAGCAAAAAATAAGGTAATGAGAAATGGGAGTGAAGATAAGGTGATGAGAGGGTAAGAATGGAGGGTGTAGAGCAACCATTGTGGTTCTTACACTGAGCTATTCATTATCCTTGAAATAAAGAACTCACTTTAAAAATATTATTATTATTATTATTAATACTATATGTTGTAGATATTACTATAATATACTTGATATTATACACTAACTGTAGTTTTGTAATGAATTTACTATTATTACTGCTGGAGATATTATTACTGTTATTATTATTATCATTTGTTATTATTAATTATCATTATTAATTATTATTATTATTATTATTATTATTATTATTATTATTATTATTATTATTTTATCGTTAATAGCGCTATTCTTAGAAATATCTTTAATTATATTGATATTACCGAAATTAGCTGCAGAATCAATACTAGAACCTATTACAGTTATTTTTTTTTCTATTATTACTATTATTCTTGTTATTATTATTTTCATTACTATTATTTTCATTACTATTATTTTCATTACTATTATTTTCATTACTATTATTTTCATTACTATTATTTTCATTACTATTATTTTCATTACTATTATTTTCATTACTATTATTTTCATTACTATTATTTTCATTACTATTATTATTTTCATTACTATTATTTTCATTACTATTATTTTTTATTTTTTTCATTATTTATTTTCATTACTATTATTTTTTACTATTATTTTCATTATATTATTTTCATTACTATTATTTTCATTACTATTATTTTCATTACTATTATTTTCATTACTATTATTTTCATTACTATTATTTTCATTACTATTATTTTCATTACTATTATTTTTATTACTATTATTATTATTACTATTATTATTATTACTATTATTATCATTACTATTATTATTATTATTATTACTATTATTATTACTATTATTATTATTATTATTATTATTACTATTATTATTATTATTATTATTATTATTATTATTATTATTATTATTATTATTATATATTATTATTATTATTATTATTATTATTATTATTATTATTATTATTATTAATTATTATTACTATTATTACTATTATTATTACTATTATTATTATTATTATTTATTATTATTATTATTATTATTATTATTATTATTATTATTATTATTATTATTATTATTATTATTATTATTATTATTATTATTATTATTATTATTATTATTATTATTATTATTATTATTATTATTATTATTATTATTATTATTATTATTATTATTATTATTATTATTATTATTATTATTATTATTATTATTATTATTTATTATTATTATTATTATTATTATTATTATTATTATTATTATTATTATTATTATTATTATTATTATTATTTATTATTATTATTATTATTATTATTATTATTATTATTATTATTATTATTATTATTATTATTATTATTATTATTAT
>SEYY01016934.1:0-5000 GCA_009176605.1 Armadillidium nasatum
ATATGTCAAGCGCCACCACCAAGACTCCCCGAAGTCCAAGGCAGAAGACCATAGATCAGTAAGATAGGAAGTATGTCACAGTCGACGCGAGCAAACCTACTGGTGATCAGAGAAGGGATGAGACTCCGAATGATCCAGGATGAGAGTTGAGGAGATTCAAAATTTTAGAAGAACAAGTGAGAGCTATAGTCGAAGTTGAAGGGTGGCGCTACCTTTTTTCGGGATCGGCTGAACCAACGCACGCTTCCAGCATAGAGGAAAAGTATTAGTATTAAGGCATAGAGAGTAGCTGAACGAGGACAGGTCAACTCGGAAGCACACCTCAGACCGGGAATGCCATCGGGCCACTGGCTTCCTGACTTATTCCCATGCACCCGATCATGAGTAATTACAGGTAGAGCATGGGACACCTGAGAGAAGAAGGGTAGGAGGAGGGATGCCAGATCGAGCTGGGTGGAATTAGATGAAAAAAGGAGATTAGCTTTTCAGAAGGAGTATTAGCTACAGAACCATCAGAGCGAATAAGAGGAGGAAAGGCAGATTTTACAGAAGTTGTTAGAGATATTTTTGACAGAGGCAGAAATTTTATCAGTAGGAGCCATGGAGGTAGCGCACTTTCCTTTTAATGAAAGTACGCAAGAACATTCCGGTGAATGAAATTTAGCAAGAGTGATAGGAGAGGAATGTTTCATACGATAAGCATTGTTCTCTCCGAAGGCAAGAGAATTGCATCGACATGGATTTTGAGGAGAAAAAGATTTAGTGAAGATAAAATTGCTATCCCTCAAGGATTACCCCCTACCTTTTCAGCAGAACAGAAGCGTCCCCCAGACAAGCAAGATTCACTTCAATGATAATTAGCAAAGAAGCGCGCATTGCCCCCAATTAGCCCGATTAAGGCCAAAAGTAGTTTGGGCAGGTGGAGCTGTGGAGAGAAAGCATTATAACTAAAAGCTATAAGATTATGTCAGAGTTACCAATAGGAGGGAAAATGGTGTATTTATAACTAGAAGGAGTAGTGGTGAAGCATAAATCAAGTGTATTCAAGAATTGGTTAGGACGATCTGGAATGTGTGTGGGTTCCCTAATCAACTGCTCCAGATCGTTAAGAATGCTGAATGAATTGGCCTCCCTCCCACCTGTATCAGTATGAGAGGAACCCAACCACTCAGTGTGGTGTACGTTAATCCCCTAAATAGAGGACTCAGCATTTGGATGAGAGAAGTGACAGTCTCGTGAGTAGTATAAGATATTGAAAAAATTGAAAATCTGTTCCATTAGGGGCAGTAGCAGAAACACAAGATAATTGTAGTAGTAGAAGACAGATTTAAGCCATAAAACATCGAAATTAGGAGATTCTAGATTTACGAGACGTGTCACAGGAGTGTTAATGTTAATATAGGCACAGACTCCACCATTTAGACGGAAATTGTGAAAAATAGTTGTAGTTAGAGACATTAAGATTGCTAGAGAAAGAATCCCTGTCCAGCTGGGTCTCAGACAGAAGTAAAGGTTAGGAAGAGAGGTAGTGAGGTAGTGTTCAACAGACGCGAGGTTAGACGAGGCCACGAACGTTAGCAAAGGTAATAGAAAGCCCCCGTCTACGCCCAGCCCCACGAACACTCAAATTAGGCATTTAAAAAAAAAAAAAAAAAAAAAAAAAATCAAGCCAACACACAAAGACACGCACGCTCGCACACACGCACTCACTAACTCACTCCCGCAAGCGACATGCACACACGCTAAACACATACGGTAACCTAATAAATAATTAGTTAAAATAAACTATTAAATCAATTCCGAAAACATTAAACTATAATTATTAAAACAAATAATGATGTAAAATTTATACTACAGAAATTCAATTTATTGATCGAAGAAAATAAGTAGCAGTTTAAAACAGTAAAAGTTAATATATAAAAAATATATATATATATATATATATATAATATATATATATATTATATATATATATATATATATATATATATATATATATATATATATATATATATATATATATATATATATATATATATATATATATATATATATATTATATATATATATATATATAATATATATATATAATAATTATAATATTAAAAAATTTAATGCCAGTACTAAAGAATTTTACATACTCATATAATATAGGGTGAACGTTTTAAAATTTATCGATAGTTCCTTTCGATGAATAAATTTATAACTAGACGTAAAATTTTAATAATAAAATAATAATAATAATAATAATAATAATAATAATAATAATAATAATAATAATAATAATAATAATAATAATAATAATAATAATAATAATAAGAAGAAGAAAAGAAGAAGAAGAAGAAGAAGAAGAAGAAGAAGAAGAAGAAGAAGAAGAATATAGTAATAAAATTAATGTAAAGTGTAATTTAAATAAAAAAATTAAAATCGAAATGTAGCAACACCGAAGAAATAATAAAAAATGAAATTTATAGGAAGAAAAGGACTTCATCATTAGGTTAAAAACACAATAGAAAAAGTTTGATAATTTAAAAATGAGCATTGAGTTTCTAAAACTAAAGACTCTAATTTCGAACGAACAAGAAGCGAAGATGTTGATGAATAGAGAAATTGAAAGGAGAAAAAGGGTGGGTGTCTCTATGGTCTTTCATGGCAGAGCATTCAGGAGAGCAGACAGAAAGTTCAATTCTATAGAAACTTCTTTATGTTTATCAATCCTACACAGAGAATCAAAATGTTTCTTTAAGAAGAAATTTTATTTCTTTAGAAATTGTTACTTTTGAGACGAACAACTTTCTTCAAAATTTTCTTCAACGAATGAAATTTCGAACTTCAATAAGTGAAATTTACGTAAAAAGTTAAAACAGATTTCTACAATTTATGATTTTAATTAATAATCTGAATGATGGAGGGAGAGTTTGAAGACGACAATCAGATAAGGACTGTTTTTTTTTTTCTCATTAATTGAACGAAAAAAATTTCTTCAATTTTCAAATGCATGTATAATACATGTTATAATATTATTTTCGTTTCAGTCAATGAGGAAAAAATAATTTTCTCCTTAAAAGTCTGACGAAATTATTGGTGGATAATTTGTTCTAACATTTTAATTGAATATATATATATATATATATATATATATATATATATATATATATATATATATATATATATATATATATATATATATATATATATATATATATATATATATATATATATATTTATATATATATATATATATATATATATCCAAAAGAAAAAAAATGTTCTTCATTCAAAAGAAACAAATTTCTTCAATTTCACTTGGACAGCCACGTTTCTAAATCTGTCAAATTTTTAATTATAGCCCACTTTGACCTATATAGTCAGCATTACAACGGATACGCTTATATAAATAAATTAAAAAGGAACTGAGTAACAATGATATAGCTTCCTTTTGCCTCAAGATAGCCTGGATAAAATAAGAGTTAGAATGTATAAGAATAAACGGACATTGAAGAAATGTAGCTTCAATTATGGAATAAATTTTTCTATTACGTTGAAGATATAAGTAATCTTATATAGGAATATTTTAGACATCAATTTTTTATTTAGGTACAATAGAAAATGGAGAGAATTAATGAATTTCTCATAATTATCTTTACATGTATTCTTCACCCTTCCAATGATTTATATATTTTTAAATTTAGTTGTTGCTGTTAAGAAGATTTTAAAGTTTTACAGTACTTTAAATGAGTATGTGAAATTCTTTAGTTCCGGCTTTAATGAATCTTTTTAATTATATATATATATATATATATATATATATATATATATATATATATATATATATATATATATATATATATATATATATATATATATATCCTGCACAGATGGCTTGTAGCTGATGTCATAATTTATTAGCTGTCTTCTCAGCATGTTCATAACATTTATTCTAGGGATGTTTCGCACAAGATTGAGCTCAGAAATTGTCTTAAGATTTCATCGAAATTTCTAGTCAGAATTGTTAGAATTGCCTCAAACATATAAAACATAGAATAAAATAATTTATTTAATGTTAATATCAAATCATAAATTAAAATTAAATTTATATTATATTGCTGGTATATATATATATATATATATATATTATATATATATATATATATATATATATATATATATATATATATATATATATATATATATATATATATATATATATATTTTATATATATATATATATATATATATATATATATATATATATATATATATATATATATATATATATATATATATATATATATATATATATATATATATATATATATATATATATATATATATATATATATATATATATATATATATATATATATATATATATATATATATATATATATATATATATATATATATATATATATATATATATATATATATATATATATATATATATATATATATATATATATATATATATATATATATATATATATATATATATATATATATATATATATATATATTATATATATATATATATATATATATATATATACCACATGAGGGATACCACCAAGACCATTTTCCTTCTTCATATTAAATTCATAGAAAGCAGAAATAACGTCTTTTGAAAGAAAGTAGAATGTAAGCAGCATAAATGACTTGGAAGAGGGTAGAGAAACAAGAAGAATTGAAGAATTGTCAAGATTTGTCAAGGATTTAAGAGAAGAGTTGAGTTTTGAAGACGATAAAATAACAGTTGTAGCAGTAAAAAAAGGTGTAAAGAAAGTAAAATTTGACATTTTTTTTTATAAAATTTCGAAAAGAGCTTGAGGAAGAGGATCCAGAAATATTCTTATATTTTCCCCGAAGGAAAGCGTTGGAGATGTCTCGGAGAATAGATTTTCCACGGTTCATAGAATGTAATGTTTCTTGAATTTCAAAGAAAAACAATATTTTCTGAAAAGAATTTTGCTGCGGATATCAAAAGAACAAGTAGAGTTAAA
>SEYY01016936.1:0-5000 GCA_009176605.1 Armadillidium nasatum
ATCTATCTTTCTTTCTGTGTTCTTCTCTCTGATTTTTTTTCCGGTCGTCTATAGCTGTTGCTGTAGACTGCCACCGTTCATTTTTTTTTAATTTGAAATATTTTCCTTGAAAAAACTTATCCATCCTTCTAAAAAAATTCTCTGAATCTTTTTATCCCCAATTCTTCTTAAAATTTGTTTTTCTTTTTATTTCTTTTTTGTTATAATTGTCACATTGATTTCTGAAATATTATCTAGGTAACAGGCTCTATATTTCTTCTCTCTTCTAATTATAGTTTTCTTTATAAAATCTTTTTATATTCCTCTTCTATGTCCCTTTTTCTATTAATCTTTTATCTTTTATTTTAGGAGGTCTACCTTTTTAATCTAAAATTATTTTATAATCTTTACTAACCCTCTTTTTGGATTCTTCTCTTGAATATTTTTGGTCAAAGAATGACCTCGGGGTCAATATTTGAATCGGTTCAATTTTCAGTAACAATGGTGTCCTCCTTTAATTATTACAATTTATATATATATATATATATATATATATATATATATATATATATATATATATATATATATATATATATATATATATATATATATATATATATATATATATATATATATATATATATATATATATATATATATATATATATATATATATATATATATATATATATATATATATATATATATATATATATATATATATATATATATATATATATATATATCGGTGTGCTTTTTTCAATATTATTTCAAAAGGTTTGTCTGAAAGACGAGAGCGTTTTGGTTGTGGTATGTCGTGATTTACTGTATTCGATCCGGGGATATATATTTAGACTCAAACACGTACCTTAAAAGGTTCGCGATCCGTAATTACACTTTATAAGCTCAAAAAATAACTCTGGCAACATTATTTCCCCTCCTTTGGTCAAGTGAGGAAAATTCCTTCCCTTCCATACCAGGTCTTTAGCCAAAACAAACTTTGAGGGAGAGCAAACGATTCTTTTTAGTACGGGCAAAAATATTAAGTTTTTTCAACCATATATATATATATATATATATATATATATATATATATATATATATATATATATATATATATATATATATATATATATATATATATATATATATATATATATATATATATATATATATATATATATATATATATAGATGATTAGTGACAACATCCAACTCACTCTCCATAGGAAAAAAAATAGCTAGATCTAAATGACCAATCAGTACTCGCAGTTGAAGTTGTTTAAAAATAACTTCTACGTATGCCATTAGGAAGAATTTTATATTAGATTACCTTAACTATGATATTTATACTTCGCTTGCAGCTACCACTCTTCAATTCAGTTTTTTCATGATGTTTAGAGAGGAATGAGTTAGGGAGGAGATACTCGTAGAAATATATGAAAGGACATTAAGCCTGGTATGAGCATGATAAAATTTGTAGTTATCCTCCAAATATTATATTTACGCAATAGGCATTTTATAGATATTTCCGTAAAATCCATTCTAATATATTTTCACTTTATGAATTATGAGTAATTTTAACACTACTATAACATATTTAAGTGACAAACGTGAAATTTTAAGCTAATTAGCACCTATTTTCTTGTAAAAGGAGTTTGTTTCGTCCCTTTGGTCAGGTACATTGAAAATACTAGTTAAAATTTACATAAGCTAGTTTCTCAAAAGGGCACCAAAAATTCTTAAAAAGTAAAGTGGTTGAGGTAGAATCAAAGGTTTATATAATTTTTTCATAATAGTTTTTGCTTTCTAATTTTTGAAATATCGATAGGACTCCCCCTGGATGGGATGCACCCCTAGCTTCGGGACTGATCGATCTATATATCATTTTGAACCTCTGGCATCTAAGTTTGTAAACCATATATATATATATATATATATATATATATATATATATATATATATATATATATATATATATATATATATATATATATATATATATATATATATATATATATATATATATATATATATATATATATATATATATATATATATATATATATATATATATATATATATATATATATATATATATATATATATATATATATATATATATATATATATATATATATATATATATATCTATATATATATATATATATATATATATATATATATATATATATATGAGTGTGTGTGTACTTGTAGGTTTAACAATTCTTTATTTTACTCAATTGGGAAAATAGCGTTATCTATTAGATTATTTAATTTAAAATTTAATAATAGAAATAATTTAATAATGAAATCTCTAGCTGCTTAATATTGTAGAGGGGCTCCCACTTTGTTCCTTAAAAGTAGCACCGTCATGCCCAACCTGCTGATCTTAACCTTACGCAAGTTATTTAAACATTCATAAAACCACGAACCATGATCAGAATTATTTCTGATTTGCAATTAATCACTATTCATTACGTTCACAAGTTCCTTTAGTTACTTTTATTTTTTAATTTCCTAGCCTTTTTTTTATATATTTACAATTAATATATTGTAACGGGTGGTAATAAAGTCATTTGACCTGACCCTTGCTTTATTTTTCTTAGATTTTTTATTTATTTATTTATTTTAACTAAAAAATGATTCAAAGTTTCAAATTAGAGTAATTGTGTATCAGAATCTGTATGTCTGACATTTTGCATCTTTTATAATTATTAGATGTACCTAGGATTACACTTAAGCTCTAAAATGTGTTGCATTTATATTTTTTATGTGAAAAATGGAGAGAAGCCTTTTTCAAGGGCAATCCCGAATGCAGCATTCCTTACTTGTAAGGTATCAAAACGTTATATAAAAATGTTGTCCAACACTAGTAGACATTCAAATATGGCATAATTTAATCAATTACAAATGTATTAATAGAGTTAATTAAAAATAGAATAAAATAAAAGTAGCCTTCATAGTATTCTTGAAGCAAAACATGCAACAGGGTATGTGCTCACAGTTTTGGTATCAAATTGAATTATTGGAAAAATTGGTTTTAAATGTATAGTTCCCAGTAGTAAATGATTTTTCTTCATATTTCAAAACTACAAAGATAAATTTGTTGAAATTTTTTTTTTTTTAATTGGGCCGCAGAAAGTGATTTTGTAAACTAAAAACGCAAAAAGAAAAAAAAAATTAACAAAGAGCAATGATTACCATGATTTAACAACAAATTGTTCTACTTGAAATTGTATCTTATCATTTGGCTTTGCATTGCCAGGTTGCTGGGTCAGAGTCATAGGAAATCGGACGAAAATTTATAGCTACTTCAGATCAGAAAAAAAAAATGTTAAAAAAAAAAATATTTTTTTTTTTTTTTTTTTTTTTTTTTTTTTTTTTTTTTTAAAGTAAATTATATTTATTAAATTGTTTAAATAAAAATTTTCTATATATATATATATATATATATATATATATATATATATATATATATATATATATATATATATATATATATAGTAAAGGTTAAGAACCTTTCTGACCTTCGATATTTGGAAAATACTGATATTCAAAAATATTGATATATCAAAATATCGATATGCCAATACAAATTTTTTTATATTTGTGTTATTATTATTTAATTTTCATTTCATGTATGCCTATTATTCTAATTATTTTTATAATTATTATTATTCAGTTTTCTAGCGTACTTAGTTCGAATTATCATAACCTGAACTACCAAAGTTGCAGAAAAATAGAGGCCTAACCTATACAAGAGCGTTGCCGCAAGATTCTGGCTTACTGCCATATTACACCACACATACTCACATTATATATATATATATATATATATATATATATATATATATATATATATATATATATATATATATATATATATATATATATATATATATATATATATATATATATATATATATAGCTTACATGTTATGGAAATCTGTCCCTATCTTGGTTGAAAGTGTGAGAAAAATATAAACTTCTTGGCAAAAGTTGAACCAGTCAATCACTGTAGTTTTCCTAACACTAACACAATTTGACACCTGTTTTGATATTTCACATTTTACTTTACATTTATCACATTGTTTTTCACTAAGAACTAATTTAAAATGTTGCAAAAACCCAAAAAGACACCAAACTCTAGAACAAATTAAACCTATGTCTTGAATATTCATCGTAAAATAAATGACCTATCTCAATGTAAGCAAAAATTCAACTAAGATTATTACTTTTCAAATTTTAAAACATCGATATAAAGGATATCGATTAAAATTGAAATTTCAAAATATTGAAATAAAAAATATCGATATATAAGGTCAGAAAGCTTCTTAACCTAAGCCTATATATATATATATATATATATATATATATATATATATATATATATATATATATATATATATATATATATATATATATATATATATATATATATATATATATATATATATATATATATGATATATAAATATATATCTAAAATGCATTACACATCTTATTTAAAAGCAGAAATAAAAAAGTTTATTCGATAATTCTTTAACTATTTTTCATCTTTGCCAAATACTTGAATATCAGTTACTATATATATATATATATATATATATATATATATATATATATATATATATATATATATATATATATATATATATATATATATATATATATATATATATATATATATATATATATATATATATATATATATATATATATATATATATATATATATATATATAGGTATTATATATTTGTAAATATAAAATAAATTTTATTAAGAAAATAGATATAAATTTAATTCAGGTTTATTTAATTATAAGGAAGGAGTAGAATAGCCAACATTCACTTAAATTAATGATTATATGCATTTTCTCTGAAAAAAAAGTTAAGATAATTACAGATTTTGTATAATAAAAGTTTTAAAAAAAGTACAAAAAAAATTTTTTTATTCATAATAGTGATTCAACAGGTTTACCTAAGTAAGACCCTAAAGTAAAGTTTTAAAAAATGTA
>SEYY01016936.1:10000-14254 GCA_009176605.1 Armadillidium nasatum
TTGTGGTTACAGGTTTCCAGTACAAAAGTTTTGTTGTTTTTCTTCAGACGAACAATTTTATTAAGAAGAAAAATTTTCAGAGTATTCAAGGAATTTAAAATAAAATAAAATATTTTTTTTAAAAATTCACAATTTTCTCTATTTATTTTTTTCTTTTGTATTGAATGAGTAAAGAATTATTTTTTTTTTTTTGTCTTTTGACAGTCTGATTAACTCTCAAATGAGGAGTTTGTCTCTTGTGTCGTTCATGCTTGTGCCCTTTAGCTTGATTTTTTATTGTTTTATATATCCACAAAGTTATTCAAATTGTTTTTCAGAACTTTTCTCATATTGAATCAGGAATCTCTTTACCAGAAAGTGAAAAGGAAGAATTAGATCAAAAACCTTTTTATTATAAAGTCAGAGGCAGGAGAATCAGATACAGAATTTGAGTTTGATGAAAAACATGTCAAAAATAATGTCATAAAATCAGAAAATCCTGCAGTGATCACAAAGAAGTTTAATGCTAGACATGTAAGGGTATGTCAAGTCATTCTTTATTATTATTATTATTATTATTATTATTATTATTAATCCAATTTGTTTTATAGAAATTTATGTGTGTGAAAAATGTTTCTTCGTTGCTAAATAAAGTAAATGAAAAGGGTTTAAAAGCACATTTTGAATCAGAGGAAGAGGAATATTTTGCTCAAATTTTGACGTCAAAGTTTCCTTTGTTGCTTCTCAAGAAGTGGAGTTACAAGGAATTAAAGGGAAAATATGTTACAAGCTTATGAATAATATTATTATTATTATTATTATTATTATTATTATTATTATTATTATTATTATTATTATTATTATTATTATTATTATTATTATTATTATTATTATTATTATTATTACCCTCATGTAGTAGAGAGGGATCTAGACACTTTGTTGTCTTTGAAGAGATATCTTACACCTATTTTTGTTCTTGTTTCATTTTTTCCCTCCCCTTCAGTTATTATTTCCATTACCTTTATCTTGATTTATATTTATATTTATTATTATTCTTCTTATTAATATTATCATTCTTATTCTTATCCTTATTGTTTTCTTGTTTTTGTACTGTCATAATTATTCTTTTATTATTTCTATAATTTTATTTTTCTTCCATTTATATTCCTTTCCTCTTCCTCTGTGTACTGTGGTACGTATTACTATTCTCTTTTTCTGGGAGTTTTCACCTGTCCTGGTTGTTATGCCGCTTTCCCTGCAACGGTCTGTTTCCACCTGAACCTCCTTCCATTGTGGGTGAATATATGGGTAAAAAACTGGTTCTTCTCGTCTTTGACCAGCAAGAAGTGAAATTTGAAGTAGAAAGACATAGGCAAAATAGTTTACCAAGGCAGAGTGCAAGCTCAGAAGCACAAGTTTTGAGAACCAGAGGAGGAATACCATCAGGACCATACGCCTTCTTAGTGTTATGCTCATAAAGAGCAGAAATGACTTCTTTAGATACTAAAGGAGGGAAAGAGGAAGAAGCAGAGTTAGAGTTGACATTTTTTGCAAGATACCAGAAAGAGCGTGAGAAAGTAGAACCAGAAGATTTGTGGTTTTTAAACAGAGAAAAGAGTTTTTAGTGTTATGGAAAATAGATTTTGCACGATTCTGGAATGAAATATACGTGCATAAGTTTCTGGAGTTTGAAGATGACA
Organism: Armadillidium nasatum; assembly: GCA_009176605.1. Classification (NCBI taxonomy): domain Eukaryota; kingdom Metazoa; phylum Arthropoda; class Malacostraca; order Isopoda; family Armadillidiidae; genus Armadillidium; species Armadillidium nasatum. Next base: position 11,680 of record SEYY01016936.1, read on the forward strand.
GTAGTCCCTGAAGGCGATAATATATATATATATATATATATATATATATATATATATATATATATATATATATATATATATATATATATATATATATATATATATATATATATATATATATATATATATATATATATATATATATATATATATATATATATATATATATATATATATATATATATATATATCCTTACTTTAATTAAATTAGCAATTAATGTGAATTTTAAGAAATATCCGACCAGATAATAAAAATCATATATTTGGTATCTGGTTTTAAATTTTTTCCTGATATCTGGTATCCGGTTATCTGGCAAATTTACTATCTGATCCATCCCTTCTTGACGAGGTTTCCTTTGTCTAACCTTCAGGTCATTCACATTAGTTGTCTACTATTTTTGGTTACCTAAATGTTTCTCTAAATGCCGTGTTGCCATTCACTTATAACGAGAACTGTGCACTGTGGTTATACCCACCCCAATTGGTGTTTAAGAATTTCTTTGTAAGTTTTGAAATCCAACCGCTACCCAGCCCTATTCAAAGAAACTGACTTCTCTTCTCATTTTATGGCTCACACAGAGTCTGTTGTGGTTGTCACTGATGGCTCCAAAACTAACAATTGGGTATGTGCATCGGCTGTATTTCTAGACCGTACCCAGTTACATATTCTTAACAAGATATCAGCCCTCAAAGCTGATGAATCATACCTAATTATCTTATTCCACTTCAAAAGAGGCCCTCCAGGTACTCTTTGGTTTTGCCCTTGAGAAATCCTTGTCTGTCTCGATATTTGAAATAAAATGTTGGTAATTTGCTTAGTTTCATCACATGTTGGAGTCTCAGGTAGTGAGCATGCTGAAAAATGCAGTTCTCATGGCAGCTTCTTCAAGGAAATAGTCAGGCTAACGTTTCTGCATAGCTTTGCAGGGGATACATCCCCATTACCGATTACTATGCCATTCTCAAGAAAGGTTTTACAAACTCTTGAAAGAGATGTTGGGTGGGTGGAACAGGTACAAGGAGCCAAACTTCGAAGAGTGAAGCCCTTAGTTGGTAAATGACCCTTCAGGTGCCGTCTAAATTTTCGCAAACCCTACTAGCATTGGTTACATTCATCTGACACCCAATCACCAAATGTCGAGGGAAATCTCGTAGGCCTGTCTGGTTTACCACTCCCATGTTCTTTCCGTTCACTTTCTCCTTATCGAATGTACCGCCCTAATGGCTTCCATAAATAAGTTCTTTCCTGATTTGCCCATCATTCCCCTTGATGATTGTCTGTCGCACATTTTATCAGAATCTGCAACATTTCAATCGGACCTAATCTGTGCATTTCTATGGGAAATAAATCTGTAATTTATAAAATTTAACATTCTTCGTTTGATGATTTCTTGCCTTTAGTTTAGGTGCTGTCCCTGCTGTTGAATTTCTAACCGCGTATTTCCTCTTCCCAGTGTGCAGTGGCAGGACATGTACATGTACTCAAAAAAAAGTTCTTGTTGTTGTTGTTTTTAAAGTGATGTAAGCTAAATTATTATTATTATTATTTTTTAAATTAATACATTAAAAAAAAGGTGGATTTCAAATTTTAGTCTTATCAAAGGGGTAAATTGATTTACCTACGTACAAGAATTTTATTTAAATTTTATAAAAGAAATGGAAATTTAGATTATATTTTAACATTTGTTAAAATAAATGCAAAAAAAAATTATATGAAATTTCACGCAAAAGTTAAAAAACAAATGACAGCTACAAAAGTGGGATCGTTTGCATTCAGTTTTTTGACATTTAAATATTTATTTAGAACAAAAGATATCTTCAGAAATCTTTAGAAAACGTAGATGGTGACGTTATTTTCTTTTGAAAATTGTTGAAGATATGGCGCTTAAAGTGTCGAAGAACACCATTTTTCACCCTAATTTTTAGAAAAACTAAAAATTTTGTGAAAAACAGACATAAAAAAAATGTTAATAAAAGTATTGGAATTTTTGTCAACATTCTTATAATTTTTTTCATTTGTTTTGCACAGAGTCTGATGATGAACGCTGCTGAAGGAGAAAAAGATTTGGAAGTGAAAAGTACTTCAAGAAGCAAATCTCAGAGGGCAAAAGTGCATCAACAAAGCATTAAAAAGTATCATGTGGAAAGCGTCAGTTGTAGATATTGTAATTTTAGTTTTAAAAGCAAAGATGAATTGAAGACTCATTTAAAAACACACAAGAAAGGAAATTTTAAGTGCGCTCATTGCAGTTATGAATGCAATTTGAAATATAAATTAAAAAATCATATGCTGACTCACAGCAATATAAAGTTGTATAAATGTTCTGACTGTTCCTATGAAAGTAATTATAAAGTAGTATTAAAAAGACACATGCTTATACACACAAATGTTAAATTATTTAAATGTTCTGACTGCTCCTATGAATGCAATCGGAACGATGGTTTAAAAACACACATACTTACTACACACACAAATGTTAAATTATTTAAATGTTCTAACTGTTCTTATGAGAGTAATCATAAAGGAAGCTTAAAAACACACATGCTTACACACAGACAAGTAAAATTATTTAAA
>SEYY01016937.1:0-10000 GCA_009176605.1 Armadillidium nasatum
ATACTTAACAGCTATGCTCAATCTTACATGTACTCTCTGAAAAGTCTGGAACACACTTCCTTTAACAATTTCCCAACTTAATTTGACTTGCACACTTTTAAAACGCCATGTATCGGGATATTTCTGCCATTAACGACAAGATTTCCAGCATTTTCCCAACTCTGGTGGAAATTGGTAAGGCTCTGGACTTTGCCCATCAGAGGAAGCATATATATATATATATATATATAATATATATATATATATATATATATATATATATAATATATATATATATATATATATATATATATATATATATATATATAAATATATATAATATATAATATAAGACAGAGAAAAATTTTCCGCACGCCAGGACTCGAAACCACTGACAACAGCGTCGCCGTTAGACAGTGAACATAAGACTCTACCACTGAGCTACGCCGCCTTCCCAAAAAAGAAGGCATAGTAAACAGTTTTCAAGCACTTATGCTTCGAATCACTGTAGCAACTCGGTACTTATTTAAATCCATAGGAGGGTGCTTGGAACCCCTACTGGGGCTACATTGGCATTTTGCTGGGGGCTCCTGGGTTACAGGAGCAACCAACCAAGGTCAAGCAACGCCAACATGGCACAACAACTGTTGCGACAAATTTAGCAATAATAAGACAGAGAAAAATTTTTCCGCACGCCAGGACTCGAAACCACTGACAACAGCGTCGCCGTTAGACAGTGAACATAAGACTCTACCACTGAGCTACGCCGCCTTCCCAAAAAAGAAGGCATAGTAGAACAGTTTTCAAGCACTTATGCTTCGAATCACTGTAGCAACTCGTACTTATTTAAATCCATAGGAGGGTGCTTGGAACCCCTACTGGGGCTCATTGCATTTTGCTGGGGGCTCCTGGTTACAGGAGCAACCAACCAAGTCAAGCAACGCCAACATGGGCACAACAACTGTTGCGACAAATTAGCAATAATAAGACAGAGAAAATTTTCCGCACGCCAGGATCGAAAACCATGACAACAGCGTCGCCGTTAGAAGTGAACATAAGACTCTACCACTGAGCTACGCCGCCTTCCCAAAAAAGAAGGCATAGTAGAACAGTTTTCAAGCACTTATGCTTCGAATCACTGTAGCAACTCGGTACTTATTTAAATCCATAGAGGGTGCTTTGGAACCCCTACTGGGGCTACATTGGCATTTTGCTGGGGCTCCTGGTACAGAGCAACCAACCAAGGTCAAGCAACGCAACATGGGCACAACAACTGTTGCGACAAATTTAGCAATAATATATAATATAATATATATATATATATATATATATATATATATATATATATATATATATATTATATATATATATATATATATATATATATATATATATGGAGAGAGAGAGAGAGAGAGAGAGAGAGAGAGAGAGAGAGAGAGAGAAGAGAGAGAGGCGGAATGGGCGTAAAATGGGTTTCATATGTCAAAACTCTGCCGAAATTTTTTATGAGATTTTCAAAGAACAAATTTATACTCATCATAAATTACTTTTCTTGTAAATTGAGAGCTTAAAATTTTGCAACGGTCTCCACGGTCCCACCCCTCACAAGTACCCACGATATATATAATATATATATATATATATATATATATATATATATATATATATATATATATATATATATATATATATATATATATATATATATATATATATATATATATATATATATATATATATATATATATATATATATATATATATATATATATATATATATAATTATGTTAAAAGGAAATCAGAGGGAAAATTTTTGCCAATATTTTTTTAAATTTTATTTGTGCCCATGTTTAGTTCCGAATGTATTCTTGTGTGGCTGTCTGTTGCTTATTTGTTGGCACAGTGCCACCACCTCACGTTAGGCCTACGAATGACTTACGCCGTATTGAATCTGGCACTGACTCATGGTAAATGATTAAGGATTTGTGTAAGTATTTTCTCAGAAACCAAGTATGCAATATATATATATATATATATATATATATATATATATATATATATATATATATATATATATATATATATATATATATATATATATATATATATATATATATATATATATATATATATATATATATATAATATATATATATATAGATATACTTTTTTAATACCGAGCCGACAAGATACCGTAGTAAGATACCGTATCGAGCCGAGAGCATCTTCCTGAACATGTTGCAGAATATTTTCGCAAAACTCCTGCGGCTCGCAAAACTTTGCGTTCATACACAGCCATTATTTTAAATGGATGGAAGTGGAGGTCTTTGTGTAAGATTCTTCTTGAAGTTTTTCCAAAAATCGTTGTAGCTAATGTATGTTTCCGTTCAGAACATCTAGATTGCAAATCAGATAGCCTCAATGATTCATTATTTTCAGGCGTACGAGCACTCCTAGGTCAACCAGGTGATTTTCTTATTAAAGTTGAGTCTGTTGCCCTGAAATTATCAACCTACTGCAGGATGATTCTCCTATCTACAAAGCTTTTGTTATTTGGAATACTGAAACATTTTCGAAAATCCCTCAGCGCCGAGATCAGTTGTTTGTGGAAAACCCTTCGATAACAAATACATGGCGTGTACCAGACCAAACCATGTTGATGACTGATGATAGTTGAGCTGGGACTACTAAATAACCAACACCCCCCCCCCACACCCCATACCTGCCTCTTTCATTTCACTACTGTCAGTGCAAAGTGTTTTAGAAATGTGAGAAGTTTTTTTGGGGTCATATATATATATATATATATATATATATATATATATATATATATATATATATATATATATATATATATATATATATATATATATATATATATAATATATATATATATATATATATATATATATATTATATATTTTTTTTTTTTTTTTTTTTTTTTTTTATGTAAATAAATAATAAATTTTGAAAGCATATCTGCATTCATACCACATGAATAGTCGAAAATATTTTAGTGCTACTACAAAGAATAGAGTTGAAAAATCAAGTAAATTGGAATACAGTATATAAAGATTTGTATACTTTAATAATTTGTACATTTTAGAATTTTATTTTTACCGGATATCTGCCGGATAGGACGAACAACCCCATTTCTGACTCATTCCTTATTGTACCATATGAAAGAAAAACTGCACAGTTTGAGGAGTTTCAGGTCTTCAAAACTTGTGTTAAATTTGGGGAAGAGAAGTTTTCAGTTTGACAACCTTTGACAAATCAAAAGGATTATTATTATTATTTTTATTTATTTATTATTTTTTTTTACGCATCACCACCGTTCACGGGCAGAGCCCAATTCAAGGAGGAGGTATCTTAATAATAAAAGGATAGAAAAAAAATCTTACAAGTCCCACCTAACGCAAATTCTCAGTGATTACAGACGTGGGCTTTAAAGTAATTGAGATTAAATTCAGCAGGAAATACAGAAGATGGGAGAGAATTCCACAAAACAGAGGTGGCTGAAAAGAAGGAGGCATCACAGCAAGAGAAGTCTCGAGTTGCCTATGTCCACACAAAATTCATTGCAGACAATGCAACCCTTGTGCTACGAGAACGTCATAAAGTGGAGGTATACGAGTGGTCAGTTCCCTCGAGCATTTGCCGCTATAGTACCTATAGAAAAAGACAAAAGCACCAACGTCACGTCGCAAAGATAAAGGGTCAAGTGAATTAGTGAGAGCGGAACAGTTTATAAGTCTTTTAGCCTTTGACTCAACCTTATCCAAAAGAAGGGTGGAACCTGAGCCTCCCCAGATATGAGAGCAGTACTCCATACAAGGGCGGATGAGACCCTTGTATAATTAAGAAAAAAAAAAAAAAATATTATTATTATTATTATTATTATTATTATTATTATTATTATTATTATTATTATTATTATTATTATTTATTTATAATTTTTATTATTATTTATATTATAATTATTATTTTATTTTATTATATATATATATATATATATATATATATATATATATATATATATATATATTTTTGAGTGAGGATATATAATATATATATAATATTAAAACCACTAAAACAGTTAAATAATAGGAGTTAACGTTTCGCTCCCTATAAATAAGGCTACCCTTATCAAAACTAAGTAAAAAAAAATTATTTTTATTAAAAAAAAATTATATATATATATATAATATATATATATATATATATATATATATATATATATTATATATATATATATATATATATATATATATATAAGGGACCCTTGGAGGCAGTGCCAGGTGACACTGAGGGGAAATGGAAAATTACTGGCACTGTTCCAGTACAGGTGGAATTGAGGTGAAATTGGTTCACTCTCTTTCCTGAGCCTATTTTTGAGGTGAAATGAAGGGAAACCACCCCTCCTCAAGCTCTTTGCTGAACCTTTTTGCTGTTTTTATCTCCACTTGTATGATAGGAGTGTTAATGCAAGGCATCCTCGGTGATGACGTCACACTCTGTATTTATATTTTCCGTCTTTCATAATTTCTTTTTCATTTTCTTTTTCTTTCAGACTTTTTTTCAATAAAATTTTTTCCTTAAGTAATATTTCCTATTTTCCTCAAGTAAATTTTTAAAAAAATTTTTCTCAAGAATTTTTTTTTTTCAAATAATAATTTTTCGGTAAAATTTTCTAGTTTATTTTATTCACTGATGCAGTAAAGCACTCAAACCCGCATATATGATTGTGTACACTCGTACACGAGTACGCACACGTATCCTTGTATACGGACAAACACTCTAATAGGATAAACAAGAAATAACATGAATTAGCAAATCAAAGTAGGGAGTGTAAAAATATTTTATTTCATTTGTTGCATATTCACTAACGACAAAATTTCATACAAATTTTTAATATTAAATATATTTATAAACTTATTAAAATATACATTACTTAAAAAACATTTCATAAAATAAATATAATATTATTTTAATACCCACAAACATCTTTACCACTCGCAAACGGTATTGAAACAAGTTTATTATTTATAGTATGTTTGATAATCTCTAATATAGTTAGTTTATAATCTATTACGTCACGAATTATAGTTTGAACTTTAATATAATATACTTTAGTTATTTTCTTCTTGGGAGAGCGCCTCCAGCTCTCGGAGCAAGCGGTTTGTTTGCTCTGAACTGGTGGTGGCCTGAAGGGCAGTTTTTTTGTCTGCCTGGAGGGACGGCATATGACCTCGTAGTTGAAGTCCGCTCTCAGAAAAAAAAAAAAACAAATTTTTCTTCTTAAATCATTCCACATTTAACCGCAAATATTTTTTCACTTTCACTAATAGAAGAGATTTTCTCAATAAATCGTTATAAAATAGATCCTATATTTTCCATTAACACTATTTCAAAGTTAGCTCGTTCAGCACCTTCTTTCAAAGATGATGTAAGCCGTATGCGATGATTGAGTTCTTTTTCAGCTTCTTTTAGCAGGATGAGACGTCATTTGTAGACTCCGTTCGTGCATACCATAAGTGAATAAAACTTAACAATTTACGAATAAAATTAGGAATTCTAATGTTGCTGTTATGAAGGAGATGTGGTAGAAATAACGAAGAATATTTCATAAATAACCTTGTTTATTCCTAAGTGAAGGAATTATATGAGAGAGGAGCTCTTGTATCCATCCACACTCCACAACGTCCTATTGTTTTATGATTCTATTACCGTTCGCTGACTTACGTAGGTTCAAGATTATGCTCCAACATGTTTTTGCATAACTCCCAGTAACATAAATCATGATGCGATATATTATAATTTTTCAAATTATCAATTAATAATATAGTGAGGGAAATCGCGATGATTAAAGTAAATGGTTTGTCTCCAAAGTTGTTTGAAGTGATAAATAATCTCCACCATGTTTTGCAATCTTGTGATACATCGAAAAACATTCCAGTCACCTTGTAAACTTTTTAACTTATTTTGATACAAGGTACTATGAGCAATATTGATATATTCTTCCAGCATACTCTTCTCATATAATTTTCTTCTATTATTTTTTGAATATTTGATAAATATTCTAATTGTGCATCGTCGTTCGTGAGACAGAATCCATGATACGTAGGTGCAAACGTTTCGGTCTCTTTGAATCTTCGCTAAATTCTTTTATCAATAGTATTGGTATAACAGCATTTATAAAATGTTACACTGAGTCGTTTATTGTTTTTCTCTTATCACAGATTGGATTGGTGTTAAATTTAAGTCATGTAATGTATTAAACAATGAGGTAAAACCATCAGTGATGGAAAAGAGAAAAACAATAAACGACTCAGTGTAACATTTTATAAATGCTGTTATACCAATACTATTGATAAAAGAATTTAGCGAAGATTCAAAGAGACCGAAACGTTTGCACCTACGTATCATGGATTCTGTCTCACGAACGACGATGCACAATTAGAATATTTATCAAATATTCAAAAAATAATTGATCGAAAATTATAGGAGAAGAGTATGCTGGAAGAATATATCAATATTGCTCATAGTACCTTGTATCAAAATAAGTTAAAAAGTTTACAAGGTGACTGGAATGTTTTTCGATGTATCACAAGATTGCAAAACATGGTGGAGATTATTTATCACTTCAAACAACTTTGGAGACAAACCATTTACTTTAATCATCGCGATTTCCCTCACTATATTATTAATTGATAATTTGAAAAATTATAATATATCGCATCATGATTTATGTTACTGGGAGTTATGCAAAAACATGTTGGAGCATAATCTTGAACCTACGTAAGTCAGCGAACGGTAATAGAATCATAAAACAATAGGACGTTGTGGAGTGTGGATGGATACAAGAGCTCCTCTCTCATATAATTCCTTCACTTAGGAATAAACAAGGTTATTTATGAAATATTCTTCGTTATTTCTACCACATCTCCTTCATAACAGCAACATTAGAATTCCTAATTTTATTCGTAAATTGTTAAGTTTTATTCACTTATGGTATGCACGAACGGAGTCTACAAATGACGTCTCATCCTGCTAAAAGAAGCTGAAAAAGAACTCAATCATCGCATACGGCTTACATCATCTTTGAAAGAAGGTGCTGAACGAGCTAACTTTGAAATAGTGTTAATGGAAAATATAGGATCTATTTTATAACGATTTATTGAGAAAATCTCTTCTATTAGTGAAAGTGAAAAAATATTTGCGGTTAAATGTGGAATGATTTAAGAAGAAAATATTTGTTTTTTTGTTTTGTTTCTGAGAGCGGACTTCAACTACGAGGTCATATGCCGTCCCTCCAGGCAGACAAAAAAACTGCCCTTCAGGCCACCACCAGTTCAGAGCAAACAAACCGCTTGCTCCGAGAGCTGGAGGCGCTCTCCCAAGAAGAAAATAACTAAAGTATATTATATTAAAGTTCAAACTATAATTCGTGACGTAATAGATTATAAACTAACTATATTAGAGATTATCAAACATACTATAAATAATAAACTTGTTTCAATACCGTTTGCGAGTGGTAAAGATGTTTGTGGGTATTAAAATAATAATATTTATTTTATGAAATGTTTTTTAAGTAATGTATTTTTAATAAGTTATAATATATTAATATTAAAATTGTATGAAATTTTGTCGTTAGTGAATATGCAACAAATGAAATAAAATATTTTTACACTCCCTACTTTGATTTGCTAATTCATGTTATTTCTTGTTTATCCTATTAGAGTGTTTGTCCGTATACAAGGATACGTGTGCGTACTCGTGTACGAGTGTACACAATCATATATGCGGGTTTGAGTGCTTTACTGCATCAGTGAATAAAATAAACTAGAAAATTTTACCGAAAAATTATTATTTGAAAAAAAAAATTCTTGAGAAAAATTTTTTTAAAAATTTACTTGAGGAAAATAGGAAATATTACTTAAGAAAAAATTTTTGAAAAAAAGTCTGAAAGAAAGAAAATGAAAAAGAAATTATGAAAGACGGAAAATATAAATACAGAGTGTGACGTCATCACCGAGGATGCCTTGCATTAACACTCCTATCATACAAGTGGAGATAAAAACAGCAAAAAGGTTCAGCAAAGAGCTTGAGGAGGGGTGGTTTCCCTTCATTTCACCTCAAAAATAGGCTCAGGAAAGAGAGTGAACCAATTTCACCTCAATTCCACCTGTACTGGAACAGTGCCAGTAATTTTCCATTTCCCCTCAGTGTCACCTGGCACTGCCTCCAAAGTGGTCCCTTACTATATATTATATATATATATAATATATATATATATATATATATATATATATATATATATATATATTATATATATATATATATATATATATCATTAAAATACTGCAGTGTAATAGAAAAGAAAAGAACTCAAGGCTTCTCGTGGGTAATAAATTAAGCGACGATCTATAAACATAAATTGTTTAAATTAATATATATATATATATATATATATAATATATATATATATATATATATATATATATATATATTATATATATATATATATATATATATAATAAAATAACAATAATAATAATTATATACTAAAATAACAATAAAATATATTATAATATAATAATAATAATAATAATAATAATAACAATAATAATAATAGTAATTATAATAATAATATTTTTTTTGCTTCATAGTTACTCTATTTAAACAAGGGTCTCATCCGCCCTTGTATGGAGTACTGCTCTCATACCTGGGGAGGCTCAGGTTCCACCCTTCTCTTGGATAAGGTTGAGTCAAAAGCTAAAAGACTTATAAACTGTTCCGCTCTCACTAATTCACTTGACCCTTTATCTTTTGCGACGTGACGTTGGTGCTTTGTTTTTTTTCTATAGGTACTATAGCGGCAAATGCTCGAGGGAACTGACCACTCGTATACCTCCACCTTTATGACGTTCTCGTAGCACAAGGGTTGCATTGTCTGCACATGAATGTTGTGTGGACAAAGGCAACTCGAGACTCATCTGCTGTGATGCCTCCTTCTTTCCAGCCACCTCTGTTTTGTGGAATTCTCTCCCATCTTCTGTATTTCCTGCTGAATTTAATCTCAATTACTTTAAAGCCCACGTCTGTAATCACCTGAGAATTTGCGTTATGTGGGACTTGTAAGATTTTTTTTCTATCCTTTTATTATTAAGATACCTCCTCCTTGAATTGGGCTCTGCCCGTGAACGGTGGTGATGCGTAAAAAAAAAAATAAATAAATAAAATAAAAATAATAATAATAATCCTTTTGATTTGTCAAAGGTTGTCAAACTGAAAACTTCTCTTCCCCAAATTTAACACAAGTTTTGAAGACCTGAAACTCCTCAAACTGTGCAGTTTTTCTTTCATATGGTACAATAAGGAATGAGTCAGAAATGGGGTTGTTCGTCCTATCCGGCTAGATATCCGGTAAAAATAAAATTCTAAAATGTACAAATTATTAAAGTATACAAATCTTTATATACTGTATTCCAATTTACTTGGATTTTTCAACTCTATTCTTTGTAGTAGCACTAAAATATTTTCGACTATTCATGTGGTATGAATGCAGACATGCTTTCAAAAATTTATTAATTTATTTACATTGCAAATACGTCATTAATTTTTTCACATAATATATATATATATATATATATATATATATATATATATATATATATATATATATATATAATATATATATATATATATATATATATATATATATATATATATATATATATATATATATATATATATATATATATATATATATATGACCCCAAAAAAAACTTCTCACATTTCTAAAACACTTTGGCACTGACAGTAGTGAAATGAAAGAGGCAGGTATGGGGTGGGGTGGGGGGGGTGTTGGTTATTTAGTAGTCCCAGCTCAACTATCATCAGTCATCAACATGGTTTGGTCTGGTACACGCCATGTATTTGTTATCGAAGGGTTTTCCACAAACAACTGATCTCGGCGCTGAGGGATTTTCGAAAATGTTTCAGTATTCCAAATAAC
>SEYY01016939.1:0-2500 GCA_009176605.1 Armadillidium nasatum
GTATTGAAATAGTGATGAATAGATCCTTAGACTTTTTTGGATGTACTTATAAGAGACAAGGACCTTTCTTTTTCTTCTGCATTTCGTGCTCAGAACCAACTTTACTCAAATAACTTAGCTCTTCTCTTAATCTTTCTTTGCGATTTTGAAATTCGATTTCAATTCTTGGAAATAATTTCAAAATTTCAAATGTTTCCAGAATATAAATTCCTGTATTTTTAAAGGTCATTGTTGATCTACATCTTTACTTGCTGTAGACAACCAAGTCCATTATGTAGGTCAAACCGCCTGCAATTCCATATGTTATTCTATGTAAATCTTTCTTACAGAACTAATAAACCGCTTACTATCCTTGAACAATCATCAATTAGAATCTATTCACATGAAATGTACAACCCTATAGTAATCAAAGAATTTAAATCAGTGACCATTTGTTGATTGACGAGATGGTAAAAAATTAAAGAAATTTTATATATAAACTGCCAAGCATGACTTTAACTTTAATATCTCTTCCACTAAATCATATCAGCTATAAAATATCTCCAACATACATTATACTTTATATTATATCTTTAATTATATTCTGCATATTAATGAATTTAAATAAAGGTTGTATTTTCCATAGAATTATATAATTAAATTGAATTATTTATTTCCATTAATACTAAATCAAAAGCCAAATCTTATAAAGCTAATTGTAAACCATATTTTTGTTTCCATTTCCGTTTTCGCCAAAATTGAATAAATTATTAATTACATTCATTAAAAGCTATAAAAATAATAAAACTATTTATTAAAGAAAAATACGCAAAATTAAAGTAGAAATTCTATATATATATATATATATATATATATATATATATATATATATATATATATATATATATATATATATATATATATATATATATATATATATATATATATATATATATATATATATATATATATATATATATATTATATATATATATATATATATATATATTATATATATATATATATATATATATATATATATATATATATATATATATATATATATATATATATATATATATATATATATATATATATATATATATAATATATATATATATATATATATATATATATATATATATATATATATATATTATATATATATATATATATATATATATATATATATATATATATATATATATATATATATATATATATATATATATCATAGGATGGCCCGTGGTACAAATTTATAGGTGGTTACATCTGACATTTCACACACACAATTATATATATATATATATATATATATATATATATATATATATATATATATATATATATATATATATATATATATATATATATTATATATATAAATTTAAACTATGTAAAGCACTAAAAATTGCAGCATGTATACTTTTCTTAAAATTTCTTTCAAAGTGTTCGTACGCTAAAACCAATAAAAGATGGTTTGCATTTCTTTTGAAAACCATATTGTTAGAAAAGAAACCCTCGCTCAGCAAATGTGCATACACAATCTCTCGTTCGTTATATTAAAGCATCTGTTTGCAAACCATATACACTATTTTCTTCGTTTTCAATAACTAATCAAAATTGTATGACGTTTTGTTGCATTAAATAGCCATTCATTGGAGTGTTATTATAATAAGATTTAATTTATTAAATATTTAATCGTATTAAAAAAAATTTAAAAAACAAAAAGTAATAGGTAACAGTTGTATATAATGTATAGCTAGTTGTACATAATGCTGGTTGCACAAACCTGCAACCAAGTCACGTACAACCCCTGATAAATATATATTATATATATATATATATATATATATATATATATATATATATATATATATATATATATATATATATATATATATATATATATATATAAGGAATGTAAATAAAGTAGTGTTAAAATAACTCGTACATTAGTTTTATCGAACTTGCAAACAAAATTGCATTACATTCCTTCAGTATAATCACCAGCATATTCTTGCTCCTTTAGTCAAATGTTGGGAAGCCGTTGGGTACAGTTGCATTTTGTTGTGTGTTTATCTCAGCGATAGTACGCCACACTGCTCGGAGTACGGATGGAACGACATGAAATCGTATATTTCTGACAGGTTTTTTCAACTGAATAAACAGGGCAAAGTTACAAAGACACATGTCTGGTGAATACAGTTACATCTCTTAATATATCTATCTAATGACAAGGTATGGACGGGCGACCTGTGCCTGGTAAGTCCACTGTCTCATTCCGTTCCTCACAAAATGCTTTGACCCATGATTCAACCGTCCTATACGGAAATGCATTGCTCCCACTGGCTTCCCGTAATCCGTGATATCATTCCTCTCATATTTGCCAAGAAGAGCCACCACGATTTTAATCCACATATTGAAACACAAGTCAAGACGTCAAAATCGTCGATACGCTATTAAATATTTTTTTTGTTTTGGACAAGTAATTAAAATATTTTAATAGCGTGTGACTATT
>SEYY01016939.1:7500-17500 GCA_009176605.1 Armadillidium nasatum
GTACGCCATAGTTTTTGGAAAGCATTTCTTTAACCCACCTTAATATATATATATATATATATATATATATATATATATATATATATATATATATATATATATATATATATATATATATATATATATATCACGGCCACTCACGAGCAGAAGCCCTTTTCAAGGAGGGGGCATAATAAAAACACAAAAGGAATCACACATACACTCAAGTCTAACTCTCAACATTAAGATAAGCACAGACGGAGGCTTCTAAGACAGGAAGATTAAATACAGCATGAAAAACGGATGATGGTTGGGAGTTCCACAGAACAGAAGTAGCTGGAAAGAAGGGGACACCACAACGAACAAGGCTTGAGTTTCAAACACTTAAGATTTCTCATATATATATATATATATATATATATATATATATATATATATATATATATATATATATATATATATATATATATATATATATATATATATATATATATATATATATATATATATATATATATATATATATATATATATATATTATATTTATGGGCATCAGCTTACGCAGTAAAGACTAATAAATCTCCCATCAACTATTAAATACTCGTCCATTCATTTGCTTTTAGCCTGCTAACCTTTACCTAAAAGTCAGCAAATTACATCAGATATTTAAAATTTTATTTAGTTTTTAATATAGAAAGAAATAAGATCAAAACTATGAAAGGAATAATATGTAAAATCTTCTATTTATATATTTTTTCTTTCATATGAAAATTGTTGCTAAATATTCATTAAAAACTTTCTCTCTCCCTATCCATTTGTATTTGCATTCTATTATATATTTATTTATTTCCCTTAAGAGTCATAAATAACACTTTCATTAGTTTTCTTAAGAAGAAAGATTCTTTGATAGAATTTGGTTCTGTTTCTCATCAAAGAAGTTCTTTTATATAATAGAGTGAAAAGAACTCTTTATAAGGTTTCAAGGGATTAACATTAATATTAACTTTGAACACATTTGTTTTTTGTCTTGTTTTAAATGCGTTTTAAGGAAAAAAATTTAAATACCAAACTATTAATTTATAGAGAGAAAAAAATTTCAACAAAAATTTAAATAAAGGATGCATGAAAGGATTCAAAAAATATACAAATTAGCATAAAAAATAAAAAAAGGAAATATTTAAACTTAAGGAAAAATAATAATAATAATATAAAAGAAAAGAGCTTGAGGAATTATAATTCGCCTTTGTGTTCAAGTTTTCACTCTCTTAAAGAATGAGGCAATTTTTCTTTTTTTGCCTTTTCACTTTTCCTTCCAACAATGGACGAAAAACAAGACTTCCTCTCATTGCCTTTCATAATTATCCATTACGACTATTATTATAAACTATTTTTTTCATTAATGTAAGTAATGGTAGTAATAGTAATTAGTAGCAGTAATATTAATATTAGTAGTTATCATTGGTAGTACTATTAGAAGCAGTAAAATTAGTTATTGGCAGTAGTATTACTAGAAGTAGTTAACAGCAGTTGTATTACTAGAAGAAGCAGTAGTATTATGGAAAAGAGTAACTTCAGTAATTATTTACTATCATTTTTAATTTAATTTTATCATTTTTTTTAGTAGTAGAAAAACAATGGAAGGAGTAATTTAAATTTGTTATTTTATTATTATTATTATTATTATTATTATTATTATTATTATTATTAGTAGTAGTAGTAGTAGTAGTAGTAGTAGTAGTAGTTGCCATATTTAGTTGTTAAATTAGTTCTGACAAAAGTATTAAAAAATGACATTAAGACATTTTTTTTGTAGATAATTCTTTTCTTGAATAAAATTTCTACAATATGAAGTACAAAAATAATATCTGGAATCTCTCCATTATTGGGAGAGATTCGCATTTCCGAATTCTTGTAAAATTTCTGTAACTTTTATAGATTTTGAGAGACATACCCCTTCACTTTATTCGAAATAACTTTTTTTTTCTTAACCTAACTTGTCCAAATTTTCATGAGATCTAGAAGAAGGTATAGCTAAAGTTTCATTGTGAGATATTTTAGATATCTTTCTTTAAAAACACGTTTTGAGATAAAATGCAAAAAAAAAAAAAAAAAAAAAAAAAAAAAAGTTTTTTTTTTTTAAAATTTTGAATTTTTTTTTTAAACTTGAAAACATCATTGCTTCTTTTCATTGTCTCACGATGGAACTTTAGATATAACTTTCCTCTACAATTCCTGAAAATCTCGGTAATTTAGATCAAGAAACCAAAAAGGTATATCCAAATCAGTGAGGTATACTTTAAGTAAAATCTGGCACCTTCCCTGTTTCGGATATAACTTTTTTATTTCTTGACCAAAGTTGGGTAAATTTTCAGGAATTGTAGAAGAAGGGTATATCTACAGTTCTATCGTAAGATTTTTTTTTTTTTGCATTTTAACTTATAACATGTTTTTAAAGATAAATATCTAAAATTTCTCACGATGAAGCTTTAGCTATGCCTTTCATTTAGGATTCCTGAAAATTTGGAGAAGTTCGGTCAAGAAAAAAAAAGTTATTTGGAAAAATGTGTCTGGGTATATATCTCAAAATCAATAAAAGTAACAGAAATTTGACAAGAATCCGAAAATGCATGTCTCGTCCAATAATGAAAAGATTCCAATTTTTTTTTGTACTTTATAAAGTAGAAATTTTATTCCAGAATATAATAATAGAAAAAAAAATTCCCCAAAAAAATATCCTAACCCCTTTAAATAAAAATTGCTCTTTTGAATATTTTCCAAATATAATTTACTCTTTCAAGTCGTTGAACTCTGTTTAGAATAAAAATGAAAGAAACACGTTTGTAAAAGACAAAGGGGAATATAAACTGAGCAAACAAAAAAGGAGAAAGTAAAAAGGCATTTTTTGGATCCTTTGTCAAAGATTTCATAGTTAAGAAAGTTTATGTGATGAATTTTCAGAGCTGTATCAACATTAGAAATTTGTTGATTCACAATAAAATCTTTAATTTATTTATTTATTTGTTAATAAAAAGAATAATGATTTCAGACAGTATGGCAAAATTTTATTTATTTTCTCTTATTATTGTTTGTTTTCATTTCATAATTTCTTTTTCATAAAAAAAAAAAAAAAAAATTTAAAGCTCTTTCTTCTTTAGTAAAGAGAAAATCAAAATTTTCCACTCTTACCTACCAATGTTATTTTTTAATCCCATTACACGCTATCATATTCATTAATTCTTTTAAATTGAGAATTTCTTGAGCATAAAAAGGCCTTTTTTGCTTCTCTTATTTTCTTATGTTCTTTAATGATTGCAAAACGAAGCTGAAAATAAGGAACAAAATTAATTCAGCTCAAAATTGAATAGTTTTTACTCATTTATTTCAAAATTTCATGTAATAAAGTAATTATATCAAAAACAATGCTTAATTATATATATATATATATATATATATATATATATATATATATATATATATATATATATATATATATATATATATATATATATATATATATATATATATATATATATATATATATATATATATATATATATATATATATATATATATATATATATATATATATATATATATATATATATATATATATATATATATATATATATATATATATATATATATATATATATATCCTCGTTTCTGCTAGATAAAGAACTAAACTTATGCTCTCCAAAGTTCTAAAGTGAGGATCTACTTTAAATTTCTTTAATTGGGTCTGGTGATTTTTATTTCTGGAATAAAATATTTACTACATAAAATACCAAAATTTATTTTTTTTTTGAAATCACTCCATTATTGGGCAAGATAGGAATTTCGGCAGTCTTGTCTAATTTCTGCAACTTTTGTAGATTCGGAGATACATACCCCTCCTCTATTTCCGGTCCGTTATATTATTTTTTTTTTTTACCGAACTTGTTCAAGAACTGTAGAAGAAAAGGTATATTTCAAGTTTGATGATAAAAAATTTTGGATATACATCTTTGATAACGCGTTGTGAGGTAAAATGTAAAAAAAAAAAAGTTGAAAATTTTGATTTTTTAAAAAACAATTTCAAAACATCATAACTTTTTTCAGGGAAAACTATTGAAAATACCCTTTGATTAACTTTAATTAAGTATACTCGTCCTCTTCAGTTACTGATAATTTGACCTACTTCGGTCAAGAAACAAAAAAGCTATAAGAAAAACAGTTCATAATACTTTTTAGTCCATTTTAGCTCCTTCACTTCAGTACCTTGTGATGATTGTAAGAAAGCTTATGTTGGAGAGAAAATAGTTTTAGAAAGAAGAATGTATCAACGTAGCTATAGTCTGAGATCTGTTAACTCCGAAAGTTTCTTATTTCAACATCAGATTAAATACAATCACTGAATAGATATCAAGTCTGCAAGAGTCTTCGGGCAAAGAAGGTTCAAAATAGGTTTATTCTGAATAACTCAAACAATTTTAACGTATACAAATCCTCTGAAGAACTTGATTCATTTACAAATAATATCCTTGTTAAATTCCGAAAAGTTAAAAAATTTATCTCAAATCTCAAGCCACCATAATTTAAAAAAAAAAAAAAAAAAAATTTCAGCAATTTATGTATGATTTTAACAGTATTTACACTTTTCCACATAAATACCGTCCATTCCTGCAGACTTTTATTTTTTAACCTGTCTCACTGTTACTTCCACCTCCTCTCCTCTCCGTTATTCCTTACCACCCCCCCTCTCTAATCACTCTGTTCTCATTCAATAATTCACTAAAGTATTCCCTCCACCTCTCTCCCACATCTTTCTCTCCTTGCATTAATTCATCACCCTCCTTCTTCACTCCCTATATATATATATATATATATATATATATATATATATATATATATATATATATATATATATATATATATATATATATATATATATATATATATATATATATATATATAGATAATATATATAGGGAAGAGAGAAGAGAGAGAGAGAGAGAGAGAGAGAGAGAGAGAGAGAGAGAGAGAGAGAGTGAAATGCAAATGCATATAGTAATAGAATATGGAAATTTGCATAGTAGAATAAAGAAAATTGAGTTTTTGCAACAGAACAAAAAAAAATAAAAAAATAAAAAAATAAAAAAATAAAAAAAATAAAAAATAAAAATAAAAATAAAAATAAAAATAAAAATAAAAAATAAAAAAATAGAAAATTAAATAAAAATATATTGAAAGAAAAACCGGGGAAAGCAATGTTTACGTCATATGCAATAGAAACAAAGGAATTCTTTTTCCTTTTATTGGTTTACTTTTCTATATTTCTTTCATCTTTTTTCCTTAAATATAGTTAAAAAAAATCCTAAGGTATTATCGATATGTCATATTATAATGTAATAATAATTAATAATACAATTATTTGTAAATTTTTGTATAAATTTTTTTTTTTCCTAATCCTAAAATATGTATGTTTCATAGGAATGAGTTTAGAAATTCAAATTTTTAACCAAAAATTTGATGAATTCTAACTTTTTTAAAAATTAAAAAATAATATATAAAAATGAAAAAATAAAAAATAAATTGAAAAGATTTCAAAAATCTTGTTTTGAGAGCAAAAAATTTACTTATATTTTTATTTATTATATTTATTTTTAACTATCTAATTTGAATGTTTTACAGAAATGCATCTCGGAATTAAATGTAAACTTTTCTGTTATTATTTTTAAAAAATTTACTTATTTTATTTATTTATTTATTTATTTATTTATTTTAACCTCAAAAATTTGACTGTTTTATAGAAATGCATCTCAGGATTAAATATGAACATTTATGTTATTATTGATATTAAAATTGTTAACTTTTATTTAGGTTATATTATATTGAAACAATCCTTAAAATTTCAATATTATTGACAATATTAAAGATAATAATAGAATAATGTCATACTCATCGTAAAAAAGAAAAAATTGATGATTTATCAATATTCAACTTTGTTAATCTCTGTTATCGTTTTCTCAAACCCTCTGACTTCTTTCTTTATATCTTTTTATTTATTGAAACTATTTTTTATATATTTTATTATTAAATTTGTTTCACATTTCTTTAATATTTTGATTTTCATTTTCATCTTTTAATTTTGATTTTCATTTTCATCTTTTAATTTGATTTTGATTTTCATCTTTTAATTTTGATTTTGATTTTCATCTTTTAATTTTGATTTTCATTTTCATCTTTTAATTTTGATTTTGATTTTCATCTTTTAATTTTGATTTTCATTTTCATCTTTTAATTTTAAATTTGATTTTCATTTTCATCTTTAAATTTTGATTTTCATTTTCATCTTTTAATTTTGATTTTCATTTTCATCTTTTAATTTTGATTTTCCTTTTCATGTTTTAAATTTGATTTTCATTTTCATCTTTTAATTTTGATTTTGATTTTCATCTTCTAAATTTGATTTTCATTTTCATCTTTTAATTTTCATTTTCATCTTTTAATTTTGATTTTCATTTTCATCTTTTAATTTTGATTTTCATTTTCATCTTTTAATTTTGATTTTCATTTTCATCTTTTAATTTTGATTTTGATTTTCATCTTTTAATCTTGATTTTCATTTTCAACTTTTAAATTTTGATTTTCATTTTCAAATATTTGATTTTTTTTCTTTTTAATTTTGATTTTCATTTTCATCTTTTTTCTTTTTTTTATTTTTTTAATATTGATTTTCATTTTCATCTTCTAATTTTGATTTTCATTTCCATCTTTTAATTTTGATTTTCCTTTTCATCTTTTAATTTTGACTTTCATTTTCATCTTTTAATTTTGATTTTCATTTTCATCTTTCAATTTTGATTTTCATTTTCATCCTTTAAGTAACTCGATTTGTTTTAATCAATTAACTAATGCTCAGAAGATAATAAAAATAATTAATTTAATAAAAAATATACTACTATTACTAATAATAATACTAAATAATAGTAATTTTAATAATAACTAAAGTAATGATAATAATTACAATAACAATAATAATAATAATAATAATAATAATAATAATAATAATAATAATAATAATAATAATAATAATAATAATAATAATAATAATGATAATAATAATAACTAAAATTATGATAAAAATTAATTACTACTACTACTACTACTACTACTACTAATAATAATAATAATAATAATAATAATAATAATAATAATAATAATAATCTTTAATTTTTAATTTTTATTTATTTTATTCAGTTGCAAATTTGCATAAACAAACGTCGTGTACTTTTCATGTATTAATACTAAACTAAAATGGGCTTCTGGGAAGACCAAATTCGTCCTTTGAGCCAATTAAAAATTATACATTATAACATACGTAATATAATTTTCCAATTTGAAGCAGATTTTGAATATTGTAAATTTTATAATGCATTTATTACGTTATAGTCATAATCGTAACCTAATCTTATTACTTTTCAAAATAATAATAAGGATGAAAATAAAAAATTTAAGAAATAATAATAAAAATACTGAAATGTAAAATAAAAAAATAATTATTACAAAGATAATAATAATAATAATAATAATAATAATAATAATAATAATAATAATAATAATAATAATAATAATAATAATAATAATAATCAATAATAATAAATAATAATGACAATGTTTATTATTTCATATGAATCGTAATAATTCTGAAAATTCGCAACAAAAATAGTAATATATTAGTGATTTTGAGTTAGTGGGGAAATAAGTGATTGGGTCAAGTACTTTCTTTAGTATTCTGGGAGCAAGTGATTTTTTACATATTTACAAAATGTGTAAAGTGTTGCTAATTCTTGTATGTTTTTTGGAAGATCATTCCATTTTTCAATGCCATTGTATGATATAGCTCTCCGAGATTTGGTTAGTGTGTACTTTTGTTTTTACTTTAGTGTATGTTGAGCGTTTGTGCTACGCAAATTTATCGCCTTCCTTACATTCTTGGTTTATGCATTATTAAATTTGTCAGTAGTCAGGGATTCATGTTGACATTCCGTTTATGACTGAAAATTTGTTTATTAATTGTAAGAGTGAGCATATCTTGTAGTTTGAGTATGGGTAATTATTTGAAAAGTGGGCTTGTGTGTACATAGTAACTGTATGATGCAGAAAATGTACGAATTATTATTTTCTGTATTGCTATTATGGGTTGTATCAGGTATACACATGAACATTCTTATACCTGTAAATTATACAGAAGGTGTGGGTAAACAAAGCTGTGGAATAGATTTTTTTAAATATATATTTTGGAATAAAGATTTTTATCTTTAGGAATGCAAAGGTAACATGAGCAAGTTTGCAATTAAGGCTATTTATGTGCTTTTCGAAGGAAAGTTTCTCATTAAAAATAACTCCTAATAGTTTTGAGGGTGTCGTTTGATTTATGGTTGTATTTCTTGCCATGATATTTAGCTTGATAAGAGTTAAGTATTAAGTATTTTGTTTTTTGTTGGTTAAAGGAAAGCCTTTTTGCCTCACCCATGTTACAACACGTTTTCTAATACATTATTTACTATTTAACTTTGTGTTTAGGATATCTATATTACGGTCTGTTATTAGAATTACGGTATCATCAGCGTTATTGAAAATGTATAACAGTTTTGGAAATCATTAGTATATATGTTAAAGAATAGTGGACAAAATAGATCCCTAAGGCACCCCTTGAGAAAGTGTAGCGAGGGAGGATGAGACATCTCCTAATTTCACGTATTATGTTCTTCCAGATAAATAATAATTATAAATAATAATAGTAATAGAAATAATAATAATAATGATTATGGTAATATTAATAATAATAATAATGACAAGAATAATAATAATCAAATAATAATAATAATAATAATAATAATAATAATAATAATAATAATAATAATAATAATAATAATAATAATAATAATAATAATAATAATAATAATAATAATAATAATAATAATAATAATATAATAATAATAATAATAATAATAATAATAATAATAATAATAATAATAATAATAATAATAATAATAATAATAATAATAGAAATAATAATAATGATAATAATAATAATAATAATGACAATAATAATAATAATAATAATAATAATAATAATAATAATAATAATAATAATAATAATAATAATAATAATAATAATAATAATAATAATAATAAATAATAATGATGATGATGTTGATGCTGATGATGCTGACAATGATGACAATGACTATGATTATAATAATATTGTAAATGGAGTTCCTTCTTTTGAATTTTAATTTAATTATAAAGAGGATCGCAAAAAAAAAAAAAAAAAAAAAAAAAAAAAAAAAAAAAAGAACAATATTATATTTGAAATTGAAATTGAAATTAACAATATACATTACAGTCATTTTCTTAACCTATTTATTTAAAAAATAATAAAGATAAAAAGGAAAAATTAAAAAAATAATAACCGTAAAAATACTGAAATACCTTAGTTTGCAAGTTTGCAAAATGTAATTAGGTTTTTTTAAAAAAAAATTTAAAAAAAAAAAAAAAAAAAAATTTTTTATTTTATTTTTATTTTTGTTATTTTTATTTTCGTTTACTAACAATTCTGTTGTTACTTAATGCCGAAATATATTTATAGTTTTTAGTGTTCAGTTTATTGTTCATTTTTTGTTACCATAGTTATTTGTAGTGTTATCATATCGTTACTTTTTTTTTTCACTATGTTCGGTGGTGTTGCCGTTGTTATTAGTTCATATTAATATTAATATTTTATTATTTCTTTACAGAATTCTTGAGAATGACCTAATAAGGTTGAAACGTTGAATATTTATTAATTATCATATTGTTTATTTATAATATGATGCTGTCTTATAATTCAATTTTAATTATAATATGCTGTTATATTCATTTTTTTGCGATCTTTATGATTATAATAATATTTAAAAAATTTTTAAAATTAATTGAAAAATTAATAGCAGTAATAATGTATAAAAAAAAGTAATAGTAAAAAGTAAAAAAAATAATA
>SEYY01016939.1:22500-24664 GCA_009176605.1 Armadillidium nasatum
ATATATCTTTCTGTGGGCAAAGACCAGAGGCCTACCAAATTTCATCGGAGCTGGAAAATAAACTATCTTGGTCGATGGAGGCGACATGTCCAGATACACGGTGTTATGAAGTATGCCATTCAAAGGAAGTTAGAAAAACAGACAAAAGGAGTGTGTTTCAGACTTTACCAGTAGAGTACATGTAAGTTTGAGCATGGCGGTTAAATGTGGGGTCTGAGAGTTGGACAGAGAAAGGATGAGACAGCAGAAAGGCTTGTCGCACAAGCTCTTCTCAAAGGAGGAGGTATTCGGCGAGAGAGTTCGGAAGAGCAGTATCGGGTGTAATAGCGATAGTAAAGAGAGAGTGACGCAACACTACAACCAGCAGAAAGAGATTAGAGAGACTTGGTAAGAGAAGGAGAGTTGATGAGATGAAGAGCCCTAGACTCCACTTTCACGAGGAAAGCTGTATGAGCTGAACCACCCCAGATGTGTGAAGCATATTTACAGGGGGGAAAAATACTACTATAGAAATCAAGCAACTGAGGTGGCGTGAAATAATTCTGAAGGCGCCTCAGAACACCCAACCTCTTTGAAGTTTGTTTAGAAAGAGAAGTAATGTGATCTTTAAATGAAAGATCACGAGAAAAAGATACACCGAGAATATTAAGAAAAGAAGAAGGTTTTAATTGTGTGTTTTTAAAGAAAATATTATAATTGTGTGGAAGATTGTGTCGAGTGGCGAGATAGAGGAACTGAGTTTTTGAGGCATTAAAAACAACAATGTTTTCTCTGCCCCAATTTGAAATACGAGAAAGATCAGAGATTAGTTGCTCCAAAGCTACCCTTCTCTAGTTTATTAAGTGCTGCTGGGAGGGACGTCTTTCAAACTGGAAGGAGGAATGATGGGTGGAGTCATCAGCATAGGAGTGGATAGAAGATGAGGTAATAAAGAGAAGGTCATTAATACAGAGAAAAACTTTCCGCACGCCAAGATTCAAAGCCACTAACAACAGCGTCGCCTTTAAACAGTGTACATAAGACCCTATCACTGAACTATGCCACCCTCCTAAAATATAAGGCGACGCTGTTGTTAGTGGTTTCCAATCCTGGCGTGCGGAAAAATTTTCTCTGTCTTATTATTGCTAAATTTGTCGCAACAGTTGTTGTGCCCCAGCAAAATGTCATGTAGCCCCAGTAGGGGTTCCAAACACCTCCTATGGATTATATATATATATATAATATATATATAATATATATATATATATATATATACTATATATATATATATATATAATATATTCTAGGAAAGCTTAGTGTTTAATTTAATTTGTATGAGTTATTTGTATGAAAACTGCTGTTTCTAGATGCTTGTTCCAATTAGCCAAAGTAATCTTCAGTCTTTGTCCTCTTTCAACTCGAAATGAGATATTGTTATGAAGTCTGTGGCAAGAATATTGTTATTTACGAGGAAAATAATAATTTTTTTTATTTATTTATTTTTTATTTAATTTTCTTGCTGCTGAGTCTTTCTTTGCTTTTGCTTTTCTTTTTTTAAATATTTTGAGAATTTTTGAAGTTAGTTTAAGAAAAGCCTTTGGATTTAGTAAATGCCAATATAATTTTTTAAACTATATATACACAATATGTGTGTGTATATATATATATATATATATATATATATATATATATATATATATATATGAATTTTATATTCCTTTTCTTTTCTAAAGTCCGGAGGCCTTCTGATTTTCACCAGAGTTGAAGTAATACAGGAACCTTTTCATAAAACGCCGAAATGTCCCGATATGTGGCGCTTGAAAGTGTGCAGGTCAATTTAAGATGTGTAAACAGATAAAGAAAGTGTGTTCCAAACTTTACTCTTAGATTACATGTAAGATTAAGCATAGTGGTTAAGTCTGGGTCAGAGAGTTGGACAGAAAGGTGAGAGTGTGTAGAAAGGTTTGTCGCATGAACCCTTCTCAATGCAGAAGGTATGCGACTGGAGAATTCAGAATAGCAGAGTCCATTGTAATAGCGATAGTACAGAGAGAGCAACAGTTCAGGGCAAAAAGAGACTGGAGAGAATTAGTGAAAACTAGCTAGTTTATAAGATGAAAAGCCCTAGACTCCACCTTGTCAAGGAAACTGTAATATAATATATATATATATATATATATATATA
>SEYY01016941.1:0-10000 GCA_009176605.1 Armadillidium nasatum
TTTGCAAATATTTTATATTGCTTTTAATTTGCTATATTTTTATTTGCAAATCTTCTATTCCACCTTTCATTCGCAAAAAAAAAAAAATTTTTAAATTTTTTTTTTTTTTTTCTCTCAGCTAAACATTCTGCTTTAAAACTTTCAATTTAAAGCGACATTTTCAATATATTTTTCTTTTTTTTAAGCGACATTTGTCAATATATTCTTTTTTTTAAAGCAAATTTTTCAATATATCCTTTTTTTTAAGCTACATTTTTCAATATATTTTCTTTTTTTTAAGCGACAAAAAAAAAAAAATTTTTTTTTCTCAGCTAAACATTCTGCTTTAAAACTTTCAATTTAAAGCGACATTTTCAATATATTTTTCTTTTTTTTAAGCGACATTTGTCAATATATTCCTTTTTTTAAAGCAAATTTTTCAATATATCCTTTTTTTTAAAGCGACATTTTCAATATATTTTTCTTTTTTTTAAGCGACATTTGTCAATATATTCCTTTTTTTAAAGCAAATTTTTCAATATATCCTTTTTTTTAAAGCGACATTTTCAATATATTTTTTTTTTTTTTAAGCGACATTTGTCAATATATTCTTTTTTTTAAAGCAAATTTTTCAATATATCCTTTTTTTTAAGCTACATTTTTCAATATATTTTCTTTTTTTTAAGCGACAAAAAAATTTTTTTTTCTCAGCTAAACATTCTGCTTTAAAACTTTCAATTTAAAGCGACATTTTCAATATATTTTTCTTTTTCTTAAGCGACATTTGTCAATATATTATTTTTTTTTTAAACACATTTTCAATATATTCTTTTTTTTAAAGCAAATTTTTCAATATATCCTTCTTTTTAAAGCGACATTTTTCAATATATTCCTTTTTTTTAAGCAACATTTTTCAATATATATTTTTTTTTTTTTAAGCAACAATAGTACTCTTTTTTTTTTTTTTTTAAATTTGTTTGGAAATAATCCGACATCAACAAAAAAAAATTTTTTTTTTTTTTTTTTTAAACCGATTTTTTTTTTTTTTTTTTTTTTTTTTTAATTTTTTTCTGAGTATTGCGATTTTTTCATTTTTTTTAATATTTTTAAAACTCTCTCTTGCAATTTTTATTTTATAAATTGTTGGCCTAAAAATTTTTTTTATATTTTTAAAACCCTCTTTTGCAAAATTCTGGCCTAATTTTTTGTATATTTTTAAAACTCCCTTTAATCTGCTGTATTTTATTTTTACAATATCTCATACTGCTTTTAATTTGCTTTTCTTTTTTTTAAATTTGCAAATATTTTAAACCGCCTTTAATCTGCTGTAGTTTATTTTTGCAATATTTCATATTGCTTTTACTTTACTGTATTTTTTTTAAAATTTGCAAATATTTCATACTGCTTTTAATTTGCTTTTCTTTTTTTTTTTTGCAAATATTTTAAACCCCCTTTAATCTGCTGTAGTTTATTTTTGCAATATTTCATATTGCTTTTACTTTACTGTATTTTTTTTAAATTTGCAAATATTTTAAACCGCCTTTAATCTGCTGCATATTTTATTTTTGCAAATATTTTATACTGCTTTAATTTGCTGTATTATTTTTTATTTGCAAATATTTTAAACCGCCTTTAATCTGCTGCATTTTATTTTTGCAAATATTTTATACTGCTTTAATTTGCTGTATTATTTTTTTTTGCAAATATTTTAAACCGCCTTTAATCTGCTGCATTTTATTTGCAAATATTTTATATTGCTTTAATTTGCTGTATTATTTTAATTTTGCAAATATTTTATATTGCTTTAATTTGCTGTATTATTTTAATTTTGCAAATATTTTATACTGCTTCTAACTCGCTGGTATCTTATTTTACATTGGAAATTATTCCACAGTAAAGATCTAGCTGTTACTTTATTTAAATTGGAAATTATCCACAGCAAAGATCTCGCTGGTATCTTATTTTAAATTGGAAATTATCCACAGCAAAGATCTCGCTGGTATCTTATTTTACATTGGAAATTATTCCACAGTAGCGATCTTACAAAATTTTTTATATTGTCGGCCAATTTTTTATATTTTTAAAACCCTCCTATCAAATTTTTTTTTAGTGTTGGCCAATTTTTTATATTTTTAAAAATTTCTCTTGTAATTTTTTTATAAATTGCTGAACAATATTTTATATTTTTCAAACTCCCTCTTACAAATTTTTTATATTGTAAGCCTAATTTTTTATATTTTAAAAATCCTTGCCAGGAATATTTTTTGGGGTAGACCTAAAAATTCAAAAGCAAAAAAAAAATTGCTGTATTTTCAGAAATTTATATGTTATTCATTCTTAATTAAGCCTTATTTTATTTTATTTTATTTTTTTTTTCCCTCCCCCTAATCTTAATCCTTAGTTTTTATTTTTTTTTTTTATTATACTGCTATTTAGGCTATTTTCAACTTGGCAGTAATCCTTTAATTTCCTTTTACTGCTATTTTTAGGTTGCCTTCAACTTGGCAGTAATCTTATTTTTTATATTTTCTTTACTGCTAATTTAAGTTGCCTTCAGCTTGGCTACTAGTAATCTTTATTTTTTATATTTTTTTAATATTTTTTTTTGTTTGGTTTGTTTGCGCGTTTAATTGTGGGGGACGTCCACCACGGTGCAGACTTAATAAAGTCTGCCAAACTCACAACGGTTACAAATCAAGGAGATTATACATCACAAGAAAATAAACAATCGGATTTAATGAGAACTTAAGTATTGTTTAACATTGTGAATGTGGATCACATTAAGGTTACATACTCGTACCATATACTTGATACTCTAAAAATTTAACTCAATTTTTTAGATCTGTTTGTTAGGTCTAGTTAATTGAGTACATCTCTAAAAATTTAACTCAATTTTGTAGATCTGTTTGTTAGGTCTAGTTAATTGAGTACTTCTCTAAAAATTTAAGCTCACTCTTTTAGACTTGCTTACATAAGGTCCAGTTGATTGAGCACAACTCTAAAAATTTAAGTTCACTCCTTTAGACTTTCTTACATTAAGTCTAGTTGATTGAGCACAACTCTAAAAATTTAAGCTCACTCTTTTAGACTTGCTTACATAAGGTCCAGTTGATTGAGCACAACTCTAAAAATTTAAGTTCACTCCTTTAGACTTGCTTACATTAAGTCTAGTTGATTGAGCATACCTCTAAAATTTTAAGCGATCACAGGTCAGAGGAAATTTACATCACAAATAAGCGTTCTGACTTGTAATTTAAAATTCCAATTATCTATTTAATTGATATATTTCAACAGAGCTTTAATTAAACTTCAATTTATTTAATTAAGCTCTCCAATTTAAAGGGCCAATTTACCTTTACAGGTCTATATCTTAACAGAGTTTAAGTAAAAATTTAATTCATTTAATAGGGTTATTTAATCGGTTCATTTTAAACGACCATCCAGCTAAATCTTAATTTATCATGACGACCCCCGATCCGAACAACGACTTGTCAGATATGGGAGAAAGAAGATTAGACAATGCGAAGAAACAAAGAAAATTACTACGGTCTCGAGCGACAAAGTCCGTCCATGAAATAGATAGGATAATTAGCGATCCTGAACCTCATCTGGGGAGACTAATAGCGCTAGTCAAAACCTTAGAAGGTATCGAGGCAGACTTAAGTGGGTTCGATACTATCATACAAGAGTCCTTAGATGATGACGCACTCTCTAGAGACGACGATGAATGTTTTGAGCGTCATATGGCGATCACGGATAAAATTGAAACGACCAAACTAATTTTAGAACCCCTTAAGAGAGAATCTGCCACACCTACCATTAATTCCGCTTCGGAGACCCCGCGCGTACCCGAGGCCTTTCAAACTTCCCACTAAACGCCTACCAACCTTCGATGGAGATATATTGACTTTCTCCAATTTCATAGAAGTGTTTGAGACAAATGTGGAAAATAAAGGGTACTCCGAGATAAATAAGTTGAATTTACTATTAGATTGTCTCAAGGGTCCCGCTCTCAAATTGGTTTCTGGTTACACAGTCTCAGGCAACAACTACAAGATCATTCTAAATTTACTGAAGAGAGACTTTGGTAATCCTGCTAAAGTCAAGGAGACCTTGATATCGAAATTGCTGAACATATCAGCTCCCAAATACGATTACCACCAGCTTTATCAATTTAAAGCGGAGGTACATTGTTACGTCGAATCCCTCAAAACAAAAGGAATGATCAACAATTGCGGCAGCTGTTCAACTCTTTTAGGAGTGCTTCTTGCCAAAAAACTCCCAGCTCAAATAAGAGAAAAAATCCTCTGGGAAAACTCAAAGGACAAATCAGAAGATGCTTGGACTTTGGAGTCTCTGATGGACAGTTTAAATCAAACATTAACTGTCCTAGAGGCTTCTGGTCAATCCTTGTCTTCCAGTACAAAAAATGAGAAGACATCTTCCAAGAATTCTGACAATAACTCCTCATCGAACAACAAGTGGAAGACTAGTGGGACAAAGCCCAAGCAATCAACTGTGTTAGTCACCACACAAACTAACCTTCCACCACCCACTAAACCATCCCAGAAATCAAATAATAATCATAACAATAATAATAGCAAAAAAATAATGGTAGTAATGATGTTAAAATTCCTGGTAATAATAAAAATAGTAATAATAATCAGAATAACAACAATGCTGCTAATTCGAATGTAAAATGTAGATTCTGCCGTAGTAAACACTACACTTCTGAGTGTGGTTTACTACCCTCTCTTGAGTTAAGAAAACAAGTGGCGGAGACACACCAATGGTGTCTCAAGTGTTTGGCCTCATATCACCCTACTAATGAGTGCCAAAGCAACAAAACTTGCTTTAATTGCAAGTCCCCAGATCATCATACCGCTCTCTGTGATCAATTCCAAAAATCAGTACGCGTTTCTCTCCCCCAAACTTCATCAAATAATGTAACGACGACACTTTCATCTTACAACAGTGGGGTAGCGTTACCCATTGCCGATGTGACTATATTTAAGGATAAAAGGCCAATAATGGTGCGAACCCTTTGTGACCAAGCTTCACAAAGGACACTAGTTACCAGATCAATTTCCAAATTGTTCAACTGTGTTCCTAATTCCAAAATAAACATAGCTATCAATGGTATTAACCATAAGGGAACTCCTTCTGAACATGATGTTGTAACCCTTAACATCAAGACTAAGGAAGGAGTCGTTCCCGTTTCTGCCGTCGTTGTAGACTACTTACCCAATGATTTGAATATTCCAGGTCTGGTGAAGACTACCACAATGTTGAGGAAGCATCATGTTCCCCTCGCAAACCCTTATCCAACCAGTGACAGAGTTTCAGACATTGGAATTTTGCTCGGAGCCGATCACCTAAACAAATTTCTTAAATCTTTTGAGAAGGTTCATGACGTCAACTTAATGAAAACTAACCTTGGTCATATCATATGGGGACAACTGCCCTTCACTTCTAGTAATTCTGACGCTCAAGTTACAGTCGTGTCTTCATTTCGGACTGAGATTCAGTTCACCGAAGAGATAAATAATTCTCACTTATCATTTATTAATGATGATAAAACCTCAACTCTTTCTCTCACTGCATATGAGGAAGGAGATCCTTTATCCAAGTCTTCGATTAATGAAGACAATTCTTTAATTATACCCGTTTCAAATGAGTATCCAGATCAAAACTCCACGACTGACTTAGATCGTCTGTGGTCTCTTTCTCACATTGGCATACTTCCCAACGAACAGTTTACGGATGCTGAAAAAACTACCTTAGAGTCCTTTAAGGATAACCTACGATTCGAGAATGGGAGATACGTTGTTTCTTTACCCTGGCGCGATAATCATCCTCCCCTTCCAGATAATTACTCCTTGTCAAAGTCTCGTTTATATAGCGTTTTGAAAAAACTGAGGGAAAGCCCTCAACTTCTCAAATCGTATGATGATGTGATTAAGGACCAATTGGCCCGTGACTTTATTGAGGAGGTCAAACCATCGAATCCTTGTACATCCTGAATCAAAATTACATTATCTCCCACATCATGGTGTTCGTAAATCATCTTCAACTACCGCCCTGAGGTTGGTATACGATTGTTCCTCGGGAAATCCTAGCTTAAACCACTGCCTTCATAGTGGTCCTTCTCTCATTACTGATCTGGGTAAACTACTACTTAAATTTCGTATCAAACCTTATGCCACCTCTTCAGATATTGAAAAGGCATTTTTGGGTATTCGTCTAACTGAGAAAGATCGAGACTCTACTCGATTTTTGTGGGTCCGAGACCCCTCAGATCCACATTCTCCTCTCGCCACGTATCGTTTTAAGTCAGTATTGTTTGGAGCGACGTGTAGCCCCTTTTTACTGGCCGCATGCCTCCATCATCACGTAAATCAGTCTGAGAATAGCGTACAAAGACACTATTTTAGAACAAATATATGTTGATAATCTTTTTGGAACGTTTGAGAACCGAAGAAGAGATTGGATCCTATTTCACCAATACACGGTCTTTATTCAGCAAGGCTGGCCTCAATTTGAGAGAGTGGGCTTCTAATTCCCCCCTTGCCACTTCTACATTTCAGGAACAGAACTTAGGCATAGAGGGACACCTCATAAAGATGTTAGGCATGGAATGGGATGTCAAATCAGATACCATGTCTTACCCTTCTCGTAAACTCAATTCTGAAGCTAATACCAAACGTAAAATATTACAAAACGTAGCCTCAATATTTGATCCTTTAGGAGTCTTGTCACCAGTGGTTATAAGAGGCAAAATACTTCTACAAAAAATTTGGAAATTAAAGTTGAATTGGGATACTAAAATTCCAGATGCTCTTCAAAAGGAGTGGAAATCCATCTCCAATCACCTTCAAAATTGTTTGAACTTCAAATTGCCTAGACAACTTATTCACACACAAGAAGTAGAACTTCATGCTTTCTCAGACGCATCTGGGTCTGCTTACGCCACTGTTGTCTATGTGGTGTCATGTTTAGATACCAATCCAATTTCAAATGTACTTATTTCTAAGGTAAAGGTTGCGCCTATCAAGGAACTCTCCATTCCACGACTAGAGTTAATGGGAGCTTTACTTTCTTCGCGCATACTTGAAATTTGTGATTGACACCTTTGATAATATCCTTGTATTTCGTAATATTTACGCTTGGATCGATAGTCAGGTTGCGCTCCAATGGTTGTATTCTAAGAAACAACTCCCCACCTTTAACCAGAATAGAGTAGATGAAATCCATAAAAACCTTCCCTCAGTTGAGTGGAAGTATGTCCCAACCGAATGTAATCCCGCTGATTTAGCTTCACGTGGGTCAGGATAGTAAGTATATATTTTCTAAACTTTGGGGCTCCGGTCCCCCATGGCTTTTAGATCCCCCAAGCTGGCCAGTATGGAAGGATCATCCTTCACTTTCTGCAGGAGATGAGGAAATTCCTGTAGTGGCCACCACTATCGTAGTGGATCCCCCCGAAACTACAATATTAAATTTGCATGCTTACTCGTCTTTAAACAAAGCCTTGCGTATCACTAAATTAATAATTCGTTTTGTAAATAATTTAAAAAATGTAACTCTGCCTTTAAATAAATCTATAACTAAACCGAAATTCTCGCATCAATTCTCCATTGAAGAGAATCAGAACGCTGAACTTTATTGGATTCGAAACCATTCAGAGAGAATTTTTTGAGCCCGAATTAAACCATTTTAAAAATAATTTGTCTATTACTTCTTTATGCAAACAACTAAGTTTAGTTTTAGTGGATGGAATTATTCGTTGCGATAGACGTTTAAGTAACTCTTCACTTCCATATGATACTAAATTCCCCATTTTGCTTCCCTTTAATTGTTATTTTACGAAGTTACTCATATGGGACACTCACTTATCGCACCATCACTTAGGTACCTCCGAACTTCTACTAATAATTCGCAGAAAGTATTATTTCACTCGCATGAGAACCACCATTAAGAAGGTCACTCGACCTTGCGTGCTTTGTAAACGTTTACAAGCAGTACATTTCCGCCCTGCCCCCTTAGCAGCATTACCCAAAGCTAGAGTAATGAATACTAGACCTTTTACAGTAATCGGCGTCGACTTAACGGGTTACTTTCTCATTAAAACTCCCAAAGCCAGTACAGTTAAGTGTTACGTTGTTTTGTTCACATGTGCCACCACTCGAGCTGTACATCTGGAACTTGTTCTAGATAACAGTACCGAATCCTTCCTTCTTGCGTTACGTCGTTTCATGGGCAGACGTGGAGTGCCTTCAATAGTTTTTTCAGATAATGCTACTTATTTTCAAGCGTCTTCTCAATATCTTAAACAACTACATACTCTACCTTCTGTCAAAGACTTCCTATCACAACATTCCATCACGTGGAGGTTCAATCCAGCTCGTAGTAGTCACTATGGCGGATTCTTCGAGAGACTAATAGGGATAACAAAGTTACATTTAAAACGCACCTTAAACAAAGCTTTCATATCCTATGATGAGTTCTATACTGTTTTAATCGAAGTTGAGTCAGTACTCAACTGTCGACCCCTTACCTTTGTGGGGGATGAACTTCAATGTGAAGACCCCCTTACTCCTTCTCACTTATTAATGGGGTACAAATTGAATTCCTTACCAATCCCATTAGAACTCTCGGACACAGATATCACTTACCTGGACCCTGTTAAGATCAACAAACGCTACCGATATCTCCTCTCTCTTATATCTAAATTTCGTTCTTCTTGGGAGAAAGATTACCTTATCAATCTGAAACAATCATGGAATGTTTCTGGTAAGACTAACATCTCCATTGGAGATGTGGTTTTAATTGAGGACGACGGTCCTCGCCTAAAGTGGCGTTTAGGTATCATCAAAACACTCCATACTTCTCCCGACGGACATGTTAGATCGGTTTCCTTAACTACTAGAAACGGTGAAATAACTCGCGCTGTCATTCACTTGTATCCTTTAGAAATTCACTCTAACATATTTGATCCTCCTTCAGAGGAGCCATCCGCAACCTTGACTCCTCCGAGAAGATCAGAACGTCAAGCTAATGCCTTGGCGAAACAGCGAATAAAGGCTATTCTTGACAAAGAATAACTCCTTTCTTTGCTGTCATCATCCACTTATATCTAGAACACTTAGACAACACAGCACCCACACCATAACGTCTTAAATCTGTGATACACTTTACACAAACTCTAACTTTGTCTCAAACTCCATCCTTCAATAGCCTGAGTGATATCCTTACGCTCTCTTAAATGAGTTTACTCATTTCCTATCTTTCTGGCACACTTCACTCCCAGGGGGTTTCTGTCCTCGGTTCTAGGGTGTCGCAAATCGCTCTTACGTAGGGTCGGTACGTTCCTGACGTCCTCCTTGGTTGCAGTACCTCATCGGATGGTCGGCCGATGTCCGTGGTTGGTACTCTTGGAAGGTCTCCCTATCCTGAAAAAAAAAAAAAAAACAACAGATGGACGAGTTCCCTTAAGTTCAGTCATTCTGATTTCATAAGGGTTAACCTAGTGTTACCCTATCATACAACTATGTATGGAGTAGATCCCGGATTACTCGAGCCCCCCGTGGTGAATGCAAGCCATAGTTGAGGGGTTAGATGGTTCGGCGGGTAAGTCTTTCGATGACTGAACACTCCTATGCCAAGGAGACTTTGTTCCACTGTTTGAGAAAGGGGTTCCACCCCATTTACGGCAAGGGAATTATCCCACATAGGTTGAAGGGTTATTTTCCTCGAGTCGTCACAATCGGACATCTCTGCGGCCTCCCAAAGGGGTGAGCTAATTGGAGGGTGAAGGATTGGACCGATCCATTCCCTTATTACTCGTTTGCGACATTCCTTAACTCGAGGTCAGTTTTCCTGGGGGTTGGAGTTGCTAGCTTATCCGCAAACATTCTTACCTTTATATCATTCATGTATGTTGTTGGGTGGAGATAATTTATTTCTAATCTCCTCATAAAACTCTCACAAACACCAGTTTGTACTCATTGTTTTCTCTTTT
>SEYY01016941.1:15000-16225 GCA_009176605.1 Armadillidium nasatum
TTAGAGATAATGTTTTTAAGATATTCTTCGTGTGATGGAATAGAATTTTACTCTCGCATTAGATGTACGATTTTAGCCATCACTTTAGAGCTTTGAAGTAGCACATCCATTGCGCTTTAAAAAATTTATTTTGTGCAATATGTTTGGAAAATGTAAGAAGGACTATTATTTATTGCTATTTTTGGAAACTGAAGTAATATTAAAAATACACATTCAAAGGACTTAAGTTTCTCTTCATTAGCACCTTTCCTAATTAGATTTAACCAGTTTGCTTTAATAGGTCTCTCTCTCTCTCTCTCTCTCTCTCTCTCTCTCTCTCTCTCTCTCTCTCTCTCTCTCTCTCTCTCTCTCTTCTCTCTTTCTCTCTTTCTCTCTTTCTCTCTTTCTCTTTTCTTTCTTTCTCTTTTCTTTTCTTTCTCTTTTTTTTTTCTTTTTCTTTTTTTTCTTTCTTTCTTTTCTCTCTTTCTCTCTCTCTCTCTCTCTCTCTCTCTCTTCTCTCTCTCTCTCTCTCTCTCTCTCTCTATATATATATATATATATATATATATATATATATATATATATATATATATATATATATATATATATATATATATATATATATATATATATATATATATATACGATAATTAAAGCTATTAAAAATGTTTATTGGAAAATATTCTTTTGCTCTGTAGTTTTTATTATTGGGATTTTGTATTAGGTTACGCTACGCTTCATATTGCATTAGAGTTGAAAAAAAAGTAGAAAATTTGAAATAGTCAAAGAGTATTTTTACTATTTAATTCTGATTGTTTTTGCAGTCGAAAAGTATCTTCTTTTTTTTCTCCTAAATTGGAAAGAAAATATTACTCATAATTTAATTTCGCTTTTGAATTAGCATTAACTTGAAGATTAATTTAAAACCTTACGTTGATATTAAAATGACATGATTGAGAGAGAGAGAGAGAGATTCTTTGCACAAATTGTGAAATGAAAATTTTAGAAATGATGTTGGAAAAACTTAAAGAAATTTTAGAATATCCGGTTTGGAAAAGCTCTTCCAGAGAAGTTCTCTTCCGTTGAAGATTTTCGTAAATATCTCCTCTACAAATACGAATTTTTTGAACTTCTTTTATATGTTCTCTGTAAGGTAAGCTGAGGTGTTGCGAGCAATAAAGAGAAAAAGGATTATATTAGATATGTGACGTGGCAATCTCTCTCTCTCTCTCTCTCTCTCTCTCTC
>SEYY01016942.1:0-32760 GCA_009176605.1 Armadillidium nasatum
TTATTTTATTTGTTTACCTTCCACGCCTTCTACACCACAGCCTGCTCCCTTTTTCCCCCGCTATATTCCAGACGATGTTGATTTGTGACTTTTACAACTAGAGGCTATTTTTCCCTTGTCCTATACCTCAGAGGTGAAATATAATTCGGGAGATCTTCCTCAAGAAGGTACCTGTTAATGCACAGGGGATACATGCGGCTACTTCTCCTTCTACACCTCTACAGGAGATCGCCTCCATCGCGGACAGCATCTTTCGCACATACCATTCTTCAACTGTTCATATTTCTGCTGCAACTGCTTCTTCTATACCTTCTACTCTATCTCTTCCTCCGGCGCCTACTTTCACACCTCCTACTGTTGCTTCTGCCTCTGTTCTTCCTCCTTCAGGTCTGGCAAATGACCTTCACACACGCGTTGCTTGTTTAGAATCCAAGGTGGATTCCCTTCAAGCTTCTATCAATTCTCTTATCATTTCTATCTCTACTTCCAACAGTGCTCGTTCTTCTACCCCTTTTTCTAGTTCCGGTACCCTACACGGTCGTGCTCCCTCACCCTCTCGCAGAAGGGACCCCACTATGTGCTATTACCATAGCACATATGGGGATCGTGCTATCAAGTATAACAAGCCTTGTTCTTTCCAGGGAAACGTTCCGACCAGTCAGTGATTGCTGTAGCTGACACTGGTCTTTCTTCCCAACCTTCACAGCAACGCCTTCTTCGCATCTTTGACCCCTTATCATCTCTCAATTACTTGGTCGATACCGGTGCAGAAATTTCGTTACCTTCCGAAGGCTTACACTTCTTCCACTTCTTCTCCCACCTCTGTTCTTGGTCCTTCTTTATATGCGGCTAATGGCTCTACCATTGCCACATACGGTGAAAAAGAGTTGTACCTTGGATTTAGGTCTCCGGCGGTCTTTTCGTTGGATATTTACTATTGCTGATGTTTCACAACCCATCATCGGGGCAGACTTCCTGTCCCACTTCGGGTTAGTTGTTGATCTGCGTCACAAGCGCTTGATTGACAACTGCACGTCTCTCTCTGCTCGAGGATGTTTATTTTCTTCTCAGCTCTTTAGTATTTCTTCGGTGGTACCCTCTTCTACCTCTACCTCTTCTGAGTTCCCTTCCATGCTTTCTCAGGACTTTCCTTCACTCCTTAAGCCTTGTTCTTCTCACGCCCCGGTTAAGCATAATGTGGAGCATCACATTGAGACCTCCGGCTCTCCTGTTTTCGCTCGTCCTCGAAGACTCGCTCCTGAAAGGCTTAAGGTTGCTCGTGCAGAGTTTGAGCATATGCTTGACCTTGGAATTATTTGTCCTTCAAAATCCGCATGGTCTTCTCCTCTTCACCTGGTTCCCAAGTCTACTCCCGGTGACTGGCGTAGCTGCGGGGACTATCGGGCCCTGAATGCTGCCACTGTGCCTGACAGATACTCTCTCCCCAACATTCAGGATTTCACTTCCCATCTTCACGGCTGTACAATATTCTCCAAAGTGGATTTGGTTCGTGCATACCACCAGATCTCTGTGGTCCCGGAGGATATTCCTAAAACAGCCATCACCACGCCCTTTAGTTTGTTCGAGTATACTCGCATGCCCTACGGCCTCCGGAACGCTGCACAGACTTTCCAGCGTTTTATGGACTCTGTCCTCCGCGGTCTTCCCTTTTGCTGGGCTTACATCGACGACCTCCTCATTGCCAGTTCCTCTCCAGAGCTTCACAAGTCCCACCTGCAGGCTGTTTTCACCAGGCTTCAGGAATTTGGCATCAGGGTGAACCCTGACAAGTGTGTTTTGGGTGTTCCGTCACTCACTTTCTTAGGGCACACTATTTCTGCTTCAGGAGTTCTGCCTCTTCAAGACAGAGTCTCTGCCATTCGCCAGTTTCCTCTTCCTGAAACTCAGCGTCAACTTCGGCAATTTCTTGGCATGATAACCTTTCTATCATCGCTTTATTCCTTCGGCTGCAGCCCTTCTTACACCTCTTACTTCTCTGCTGAAGGGGAAGAAACGAGGACAATCTACCAAGATCACTTGGTCTGATGCTGCGCGGCAGGCTTTCTCTGACGCTAAGTCTTCTCTCGCTGAAGCCACTCTTCTCGTCTTTCCGCAGGAGTCTGCTCCCACTCGCCTTCAGGTAGATGCATCCGAGTTTGCCGTCGGAGGTGTCCTGCAGAAGTACCAGAATGAGTTGTGGCTGCCTCTTGCCTTTTTCTCTAAAAAACTTCAACCAGCTGAGACACGGTACAGTGCCTTCAGTCGGGAACTTCTTGCCATGTATTTGGCTACTAAACACTTTCGCTACTTTCTCGAGGGTCGTTCTTTTCACATTCTGACTGACCATAAGGGTCGTTCTTTTCACATTCTGACTGACCATAAGCCTATCACCTTCGCTATGCAGTCTCGCCATGAACGTCATTCCCCCAGAGAAGCACGCCATCTTGAATATGTCTCTCAGTTTACCACCAACATTAGACATATTCACGGCGTTGATAACCACACTGCTGATGCTCTCTCTCGGATAGAGATTAATGCAAGTTCTTCTCTATCCCCGGTTGATTTCGAGGGCATGGCGGCTGCACAGGAGTCAGAGGACATCCCTCTTCCTGATTCTACTTCTCTCCATCTTCAATCTCTTCACCTGCCCGGTATTGCTCGACCGCTCGTCTGTGATACTTCTACAGGTTCTCCTCGAGCATTGGTCCCTTCCTCTTTTAGGAAACAGGTCTTCCACTCACTGCATGACCTCGCCCATCCAGGGATTTCGGCCACACAGAAGCTGGTTGCTTCACGTTTTGTCTGGCCGAACATGCAAAGTGACCTCAAGACTTGGGCACGCGCTTGTCTCTCCTGCCAGAGGAACAAAATTCATCGCCACACCAAGGCTCTCCTTGGTGAGTTTCTGTCTCCGGGTGAACGGTTTCAACATGTCCATGTTGATCTCGTCGGTCCTATTCCTCCTTCAGATGGTTGTTCTTACCTTCTTACTTGTGTCGATCGCTTCACTCGCTGGCCAGAGGCTATTCCTATTCGTGACATCACCGCAGAAACAGTTGCTAAGGCCTTCTTAGCTCACTGGGTCTCTCGTTTTGGAGTGCCAGAGACGATCACGACTGACCAGGGTCGTCAGTTTCGAGTCACATCTGTGGCGTGATTTTATGTCTCTTCCTTGGCACTTCTCGCATTCGCACTTCTGCCTACCATCCTGCAGCTAATGGAATGGTAGAGCGTTTTCATCGGCAGCTTAAGGCTTCCCTGGCTGCTCACCCTCGCCGGGAACGTTGGATCGAGGCACTACCTTTTGTTCTCCTCGGGATTCGCTCTGCGATGAAAGAGGATCTCCAGTGCACTTCGGCCGAATTGGTTTACGGTTCTCCTCTTCGTCTTCCAGGTGAATTCTTTGACCCTTCGGTTTCTCCTTCGTCTTCCGACTCTTACGCTTATCTCTCTCGTCTAAGACAGTGTTCTACTTCGTGGAAACCTTTTGTACCACGCACTCACGCTCACACACACTCTTTCATTCCGAAAGAACTTTCAACATGTACACTAGTGATGGATCGTATGTCATATTTTCGAATTTGCGCGGATGCGGATGCGGATGCGGATGCGGATGCGGATGCGGATGCGGATGCGGATGCGGATGCGGATGCGGATGCGGATGCGGATGCGGATGCGGATGCGGATTTGGGGCGGATGCGGATGCGGATATTTTGAAGGTGCGGATGCGGATTTAAGTCGTCGGATGAAAACCTTCCTTCTTCAGCTCCCTTGTCGGACGGAAGTCGTTCTCTATTCTTCACATATGTCCAAACCATTTTAGCACTTCCTCCTCTCTATCAATTAAACCTTCTTCCATTTACAGCATTTTCCGAATCTTCCCCGGACCCTCCGGACGATTTTGAGGATTCTCCTCCTCTTCTTCCTTTCGTGCCTCCAGTACCACATGTGCCAGATTGCCCTTCTTCTCCTCCTCTTCTTCTTCTACCGACTCGCCTTCACCACCTCCTTCACCTCCAGCTCCTCCTCCATCACAGCATTCTTTCGGTTCTTCTT
The DNA here is from genome assembly GCA_009176605.1 of Armadillidium nasatum. NCBI lineage: Eukaryota > Metazoa > Arthropoda > Malacostraca > Isopoda > Armadillidiidae > Armadillidium > Armadillidium nasatum. The sequence continues at coordinate 4,057 of SEYY01016942.1, forward strand.
TTTCTTCTTCTGCTATACTACGTCGTACAAGGAGTGGCAGAACTGTTCGTCCTCCTCTTCGTTTCAGACTTTAACCACTGCCACCTTTGGAGGGGGGTTCTGTTGTCAGCAGGGCTCTCCTCGTCTTACTGTATTTTTAAAATTATACTATGGTTGTCGGAACCAGTTTTTCGCTTTCGTGCCTTTTTTTTGCGCGTGACGTCAGAGACGCCAAAAAAAGATGCTCACGGAAGTTAGGCCTGCATCGTTTTCAGATTACACAGTGCATTTTGCATATTTCATCGTGATTAATAGTGATTTTATTGGAAGAAGATCAGTGATTGCTTGCCCGTGGTATTTATACAATTATCTCCAGTGTTTTCATCTCAATCAACAATTTTTCTTATCTGCGCAGGTGAGAAGTGAATTTCACATAGCCTATATTACCCGTTTTATTATTTTGGCTTGTGTTAGATTCTGTGCTATCATAGATGGTTTTAGCTAGCGTTCTCCTTTCTATGTCCTTTCTCTTCAGTGCTCCCAGGCGTAGCCCTCGAGGTCAGAAGATCCCTTTTGGCCTGCTGTACTCTTCATGGTTGACATCAGCCAGAGGAGGATTTCTCTCTAAGTCTCTAGCATTGTCAGGATAGCAGGCGGCTAGGTATGGTTATGACATTATGAAATACCTTTTTATTATTAGCATTATTACTATCAGTATTATTTCTAATACTATATATATATATATATATATATATATATATATATATATATATATATATATATATATATATATATATATATATATATATATATATATATATATATATATATAATATATCTTTAATATAAATACATTAATTTTATTATTTATATACTATTTATATATATATATATATATATATATATATATATATATATATATATATATATATATATATATATATATATATATATATATATATATATATATATATATATATATATATATATATATATATATATATATATATATATATATATATATATATATATAATATATAATATAATATATAATAAATAATATAATAAATATATATATATATATATATATATATATATATATATATATATATATATATATATATATATATATATATATATATATATATATATATATATATATATATATATATATATATATATATTATATATATATATATATATATATATATATATATATATATATATATATATATTATATATATATATATATATATATATATATATATATATATATATATATATATATATATATATATAATATATATATATATATATATATATATATATATATATATATATATATATATATATATATATATATATATCAAATTTCATTCTTCAAAATTATTATATTTGCGCATTTACATATTATTTTTGGGAGTTGTCACAATGCATATTCTTGGGCGCTAATGCGTTGTAGTGTCAGGAATATGGGTTGTGTCGTTCTTGAGAATATTTTACCATTTCACCTTTTGTCTTTTTAGACAGGGTTTCAGTTGTATATACTTTTTTTTGGATTGATTGTTGGTTGTATCACTTGTCGGATCTCATTTTATTTTTTGTATAAAATAAACAAAAACCCCCAGTCTTTTACTTCAATCCTGATCGTGGAGTTCCATTTTTGGTGTGTGGACCTACAACAACCACCACATACCATCCAGGGGTCCCATTTGGCCCCTATATAATATAGTTATATATTTAATTTATATATATATATATTATATATATATATATATATATATTATATATATATATATATATATATATATATATATATATATATATATATATATATATATATAATATATATATATATATATTATATATATATATATATATATATATATATATATATATATATATATATATATATATATATATATATATATATATATATATATATATATATATATATATATATATATATCGACTATTGTTATGCCACCTCACCTTCAGAAGCCACGAGCCGCCACTGCTGTGGTACGTTATATTGACTCTTAGTAGCAGTAATTGTGATAATGATAATAATTATTATATTTTTTATTGTTTCTATTCCATTTATTAATTTCTTTTACCAAAGTTAATGAATTAATTTATATATATATATATTATATATATATATATATATATATATATATATATATATATATATATAATATAATATAATATATATATATATAATTATAATTTTATATATATATTAAGTGAATTTAGAATTTAAATGACCTATGGTTACAAAAGAGAAATGAAAAACCAACTAAAAAACAAAAGACAAACAAAAAGCGGCTTTGGGCTTTGTAGCGGATTTAAGAAGAACAATGTGTAACTTGAGTTTATAAGTGAAAACTTAATATATACCATGACAGCTATTAAAATTAATTAATAAAACAGCCCAAAACCAGTGGCTTATTTATTTACAAAGGACCGGTCCTAAGAAGATTCAAAAAGTATTAACCATAAACAAGGTGAGGAAATTTTGTATTCTTTATAGACCTAAGGTCCTAACTTGATTATTAAGCTCACTTGGTTTACTTATAAATTAAAGATTAAATAATTATTACTTTTTTTGTTATACGATACTCCAGTTTTCTTGATTGTTTTTACTTTTATAATATAGTGGACCATTTCCTCTATAAGTAATCTTAATCAGAATCTTAAATTTCCCTGACTTAAGTCCTTGCTAGAGTTGGGTGACTGAGGTAATAAAATATTCATTCCATAATAATATTTTTTCGTATAGTGGTGGAGATGCACGGGGCAACTTTCAAGCCCTTTATTATAATTATTGCAATTAAAATCACTTTGTATTTTTTCTCAAATTTGATTGCTTAGTCTAGGGTTCTGTACCAGACTTTTTGTTATAGCCTACCAGTAAGCCTAATTGATAAACTTGATATTTTATTTACAATATCAATCAGCACTATTAATTACCATCCTCATTACATTTATTCAAAGTTTAAGTAGCTTAATTAATAATTTGGTATTTTATAACCAAGCTATGTTCCTATGCTATATATTTGCCAGTCTAATTCAGGTTAGATCAACACAAAAGTGGTGTTATTTATTAGAATTTGGATTTAACCATAAATAAGTTTAAATCAAAAAATGAAATATAAATTAAAATAATTGTGTAGCCTATTTTATTCAGGCAAAATTTATGGACTATAACCTGTATTATCCTAACCTGGTTTAGTCTTATTAATATTTATTTTGGTAAGTTGATATATTACTTGCTTAAATATATTTATTTAAACATACAATTTTGGTACGTTTTTTGGTTTGCATAATTTGAGTATTATTAAAAATTAATATTCTTGCGTATGGTGTATATTTTTACATTTTCTTAAAAATGGCTCAAAATATATTAGTTTCTTTAAAAAGAAAGAGGTCTGCTCGAAAGGGAGTTATTACCAGAATTTTAAATGATTTCAATACCCTTTCTAGTCCTAACAAATTACAAATAGAAAATGTATTGTCCTCCTTAAATAGATATAAACAAGAAATATTAATTTTAGATCAAGAAATAATAACCGAACATGATGATCTCTCAGATCTTGATAATCAGCAATATGCTGATTTATTAGTAAGTAATGACGATTATATTAATGAAGTAAATTTTAGCATATTAAATGTACAAAATAAATATGAGGAAGTAGTTAAACTTAAAGAACAAGAACTAAACTCAAGTTTAGTTGAAGCAATGAAAGATTGTAGTGTTCATAATTTAAGTATTCATGATAATGAAAGTAAACCAAAGTTACCAACTTTGGAAATTCCAATCTTTGATGGCGATAAAAACCAAATACCAACCATTTCTTGATAAATTTAATTCTGCAATAGGAAATAAATCTGTTGCTAATGTAGACAAATTTTGTTATTTGTTAAAGTACCTGAAAGGTGGCGCGTTGAAATTGGTTGAAGCATTGCCAGTTGTCGATAACACTTATGAGACAGCTTTAGAAATCCTTAACAAAACTTACTTAAATTTAGATGAAATTAAATATGAATTAGCTCTAAAGTTAATTAATTTAAAACTTGTAAAGATAATTATGAGGACCTTTTTAACTTTTACTGTGAACTTGAGTGTCTTTTGGGTCAAATTTCAAATCATAAATTAAATATTGAAGAGTCATCATGGCTTATTGAACATAGTTTTTAGTAGAATTCCCTTAACTGTAAGAGAGATGTTTCAAAATAAGATAAATAAAACTTACCCAGTTTAGAGTCTATTAGAGAGAATTTCCCTACTATACTTTCTCTTTATAAATCTACTAAAACTAATACACCTCCAAAACATAATAATTCTGATAACACTCGTTCAAAATATGTACACAATAATAAACAAACTAGGTCAAATGCAGAAATAAAACCAGAAAGGCCTCACGCTTCTTTACAGAATTTTAATATCAATGCAACTGTATCGGCTTCTAATTTTAAGTGTAAAGTCTGTAGTAGTGTTGAACACAATTCAAGCAGTTGCGACAAATATTCTAATTATGATTCTAGAGTTAAGCGTTGTGATCAGTTAAAAATTTGTTAAAAATGTACAGGTGAAAACCATTACAAGAAAGAGTGTAAAACTAAACTAAAATATAAATGTAGAGTATGTAGTGATGATCATGTAGTATCAATGTGTCCTGGTGATTCTGAAAATAAAAATAAAAAATCTAAAACCTTTAACTCTAAAGTAACAAATGGTCACATTAGTTTAAATAATACAGTCACTACAAACCCTATTTTGCTACCAACTATGACTCTGCAAATTAAAAATGATCAAAATAACTAGTTGATGTACGAGCATATATTGATACTTGTTCACAACAAACATTTATTAATAAGTCACTCCTTCATAAGTTGAATATACCTTATGAAACTAAGTCAGAAACAATTAACATATCATCATTTGCCAGAAAAGATTCAGATAACTTTAAATCTTTATTGCTGATGTTTCTGTTAAAATTGGTAATGTAGAAACTACTTTAAACACTCTTGTAATTGATAAAGTATGTAATGATTGTATCAAAATTCCAGGTTTAAAAGAAATAATTAATAATTTAGAGCCTACTTATGTCATTGCTGATAAAAGTTTAAATTCTGATGAGGTTGATAATGTTGATGTGTTGATTGGAGCTGATTATATTCATCTTGTACATGAAGGTATTGTTAAAATTGGTAATGGTATAGCTTTAAAAACTCCTGTAGGTATCTCTTTGATGGGTGATATCACTAAATATAAATTAAATATGAATGACAAAAAGTCCAAGAGCCATAGCAATATTAAGGGTATTTATAATGTCATGCATGAGTCAATGAATAATATTACATGTGTCAATAATTTACTGACTACTGAGACTCTCAAAACGGATGAGGAATTAGATGAAGGCATCCAACAGTTATGGATTTTAGAATCAGTTGTTGTTAAAGATACTGATCATACTAATGAAAATAAGATCATGGCTGAGAGATTCAATAACTCATTAATATATGATGGTAATAAATATTGGGTGGACTTACCATGGAATATACCTTGTCCAGATTTATTAGATAATTTTAATATTGCTGTAGTAGGCCCTCCTGAAGAAAAATCGTTTTAAAATTATGGTGATAGGTATTGTGGTGTTGGTTTTTATGATAATTTAAGAAATGAGCAATATATGTTAAGTGAAGTATTTAATAAGAAAGAAAAAGAAATATAATAAAAGATAAGTAAATCGATAAGAAGAGAAAGAAAAAATTAGACATGAAAGAAACGAAGAAAAAGTAACAGAAACAATAAGTAAATCAGGTCTAGCATGAACGCAAAGTTAGGGCTACAAATTTAAACTCTCAGAAAATTATGAAATTTGAAAAAATCAAGAGAAAGGCAAGTTAAGCATAATATGTATTTCTTCGTGAATTAAGAAAATAACATGAAAAAGATGAGAATAAATAAAGGAATTAATAAACATAAGGATTAAGAAAATTATACGAAGTTCAAATCAAGATGGCGCTTAAGATTTCGAAAATAAAACAACAAACAGAGTCCGTTACCAAGTTGCCAGAAAAGAAAAAGAAGAGAAAAGAAAAAAGAAAGAGAACCTGAATTTTGACAACTCGCTAAAAATAAAACTTCCTGATTGGTTGATCTTAAAAAAATGACAACCTATGATAGTTGTCAGAATTCATAATTTGAAAATTTTGAAAGAAGTAGTCATTCTGATTTTGGTTCTGAAATCGAAAAGTTCTTTGCTCCGTAAACGAATTTTATATAGTAATATTTTATATTGATAAAGGTGATAATATTCTTAAGATTACTGATATTTTACGAATAAGAGTTGATTTATTCACAGACCTCTTTCGAGGAATTAAGGTTAAAGGTAACTTATTTTAGAAAATTTACAGAACTCTTTCGAGTATTTGATATTAGAGTGTTAAATATACAGACCTCTTTCGAGGAATTAAGGTTAAAGGTAACTTATTTTAGAAAATTTAACAGAACTCTTTCGAGTATTTGATATTAGAGTGTTAAATATACAGACCTCTTTCGAGGAATTAAGGTTAAAGGTAACTTATGTTAAACCTTACAGAACTCTTTCGAGTATTTGATATTAGGTTGAATATTAGAATATACAGACCTCTTTCGAGGACCAATTGATATACTTGGGCATATTTACCGTGTGTTTATTTTTGATTTAAAACTCAAGAAATACGAGTTTAATTAAGATATTTGTACAAATTATTGAAAGAATAATTAATGTCAGAGGATATTCATTTTATATAGTAACTGTAAATATATTTAAAGTAAACCAGATTAATTGCTTTATACTTTTATAAACTTTTGTTTTGTTTAAGTAAACCATTTTGGTTTAAATTGTTCCTTTTTGAAGTATATGCTTTGCATTAGATTATACCATAATTAAGTTAAAGATTTTTGGTTTTGTTTTGGACCTGTGTAAACTTTATGGTTAGTTATAGATAACGAATTTTATTCGATTAAGAGAAGTTAAAATATACTTTATATTGTAGGTAGATTATTTGTAAGATAACGAGTGATTTATTAAATTGTCATCGCCAATTGACCTAAATTAGTAATATTTAATAATCCTTTAACTTAGTATTAAAACTGAATAGAACTTAGAAAATCTTTTAATAAATATTATTGATATAAATTAAAAACAACTTTGAAATATTTTAAACAGTTTGCTATTGTATTAAAACGAAACAGAACTTAGAAAATCTTTTAATAAATATTATTGATATAAATTAAAAACAACTTTGAAATATTTTAAACAGTTTGCTATTGTATTAAAACGAAACAGAACTTAGAAAATCTTTTAATAAATATTATTGATATAAATTAAAAACAACTTTGAAATATTTTAAACAGTTTGCTATTGTATTAAAACGAAACAAGACTTAGAAAATATTTTAATAAATATTTTTAATACAACTTGATTAAAACTCTGAGATAATTTTCATCATTTACTGTTATTATAGCATTCGCTCAGGACTTAGAAAATATTTTAATAAATATTTTAATACAACTTGATGAAAACTCTGAGATAATTTTCACCGTTTACTGTTATTATAACATTCGCTCAGGACTTAGAAAATATTTTAATAAATATTTTTAATACAACTTGATGAAAACTCCGAGTTAATTTTCACAGTTTACTGGTATTATAGCATCCACTAAAGACTTAGAAAATATTTTAATAAATATTTTACTATATTCACACTTAACTTGAAACAATTTCGCACGGTTAATCTTGACATAACATCAATTCGAAACATTAAACAACAGTTTAATAAACATTATTATAGTATCGAACTACATAAGTGTTGGTGAATGCTATATGATAATATCGGAAGGTATAAGTTTATAGTAAGTAGGAAATTAGGAAAATAAAACCCTCTTTTATTAATTAAAATAAGGTTATAAAGAATATAACATAACAAAACGATTGTTTATTATATAATAAAAATAAATAATAAGTCAGAAATTCATTCTCTAATATCAACATAGTTCACATCAAGTAGATGAACGACCTTTAATCTGAAAAGATAATAAATCATTAGAAACCTTGAATAATAGTAATGGAAACACAACGCAATTTCTGAAATATTTGTTGTAGTTGGTCCTTATTATAACATAAATAGAATTGATAACTACGACATAACTTTTGGTGCCGTTTAGACCAGGATTAGCCACCTAACATACCTGGTGCTAAGAATAAAAGTTTAATAAGAATTTAAAAAGATCATTGAACAGAATTAGATAAACAAGATGGATTTTAGAGTGGATATCCCTGAAGAGAGGCCTGAAATGAATGAACAGTTACAACCACATATGACATCAACACCAGAACAACAACAAAGACAAGAACAGGAAAGAGGAATGAATAGTCGCCAGTATTCAAGTAGAGCTGGAACAAGTCAGCATTATACACCAGGACGACAATATACACCACCACCTGAACACATGATGGATAGTCACTACTATTATCGAAGAAGGCTAGTCCCACCACCCTTGAAATATTCACTAGAAGAGGGACATGATTTTGAAAGATTTTTACAAGATTTCGAAACATACTGCGATAATACCTATCCGGAAGTAGTAAATACATGGAGTCGCGTCCTGGGTAAATATTTAGAAGGAAGTTTACTGGATTCTTTTAATAACATCGATGGCGGAAGAATTCCTTACTATTTGGTTAAAGAAAAACTCAGAAAAATTGTTTATCAGGCTTCTCGAAATAAGGATAAAATAGCAGAAAAATATTGGAGTGCAAAAAGAGAGAAAAACGAAACTATAATGAATTTTTCTATGAGATTAGATCGACTGGCAGAAGCAGCTGGGATAGATACACGACAAGAGTTATTTAATGAAATGAAGAAAATAAAAATACTAGAAGGACTTAGCGGAGAATCAGCTGGGAAAGTAAAATTTGCTGCATTATCGGAACCAAGAATTAGTATAGATAGGATAATCGAGATAGCCGACAATGTAGAGATGTGCTTTAGTAGTAATCAGCCTGATAAGAAAGAAGAAAGAAAAGACAACACCACAGAAAGAAAACCTGAGAGAGAAAAGGTTCAAGTAGCAGTAACTGATAAAAAGACAGATAAAAAATGTAATTTTTGTGAAAAAGAAGGGCATCTAGAATCGGAATGCTACAAGAAAAACAAAAGTTGTTTCTGTTGTGGTAAGCCAGGTCATATGATTAAGGATTGTCGTAAAAGAATAGCTCAAGAAAGAAACCGAGAACAAGGCAATAGATTAGAAAGACCTGAAAAACAGGAACAACGACCAACAAGTGCTGCACAAAATGAGCAAAATACAAGAAGAGCACCACCAGAAAAGAGGGAACAAGCTCAAAGATATGAATGCCCTTATTGTGGAGAAAACCATTTGATGAAGAACTGTGAGGAATTTAAGAATGTATTCAGGAAGCAGCCGGAAAACTAAAGAACCCCTTAACCGAGCAGGGTGGAATTAAGGGAGTAGGACAAAGCCTTGCACCTAAAGATACAGATCAAAGATTATACTTGGATATAAATGTAAAAGGAGCCATTATAAGAGCTTTAATAGATACAGGTGCCCAACTCAATGTAATTAGTTATGATGTCGCTCAATTATTAAATGAAGAAATCAAAGATACAAATATTAAATTGATTGGAGTACACGGAGATATAGAAGGAACAGAAGGAGAGATGAATTTATCATTCAAAATAGGAAAATATCAAATAAAACATGAAAGTTTCATCATTAGTCGAAAAATAACACATGAAATGATTCTTGGAATCGATTTTTTGAAAAAATACTTTTTAGAAATTGACTTTGAAAATAATAGATTAATATGTAGGCCTGATAATGGGAAAGAAATTGTTGTATGTAATTTTAGATATAATTCAGCCCCAATAAGTAACATCAAGTTAAAATTAAGAAAGAATGCTCATATAAAGGCTGGATACATACATAAAATAGAACTAAAGTGGCCAAATAATTTTAAAGAACCCAAATTATATAGTACTGAAATAGCAGGATTGGATAATTTTAGAAAGAATGGATTGTTTATTTCAAATACTGTAAATAATGGGAAAAGAGCCTATATTAATGTTATAAATTTGGGAGATGAAACTTATAAGATTGATACAAAAGATTTAGTGGTAACAACTATAGAATTAGTAAAAGATGGAAAAACTTTAAAAGAAATATACGAACAACAAGAAGTGGAGAAAGAACAAGAAAATCAGCACTTGAGTTGGGAGGAAAGATTTACATTGAACCAAACCGACCTTAATTCAGAACAAAAAGATATTGTTTGTAAAACGTTAGAAAATTTTAAAGATATCATTAGTAAAGACGATAATGACGTGGGTTATACAACTAAAATGAAACACAAAATTAAATTGAATGATTATGAGCCCATTCGTCAAAAAGGTAAGGCGGTTTAATCCGAAGGTGCAAGAGCTTATGGACGAAGAATTAAAAACATTAGAACAACAAGGAATTATACAACCATCAAAGAGTCCATGGAGCAGTCCTATTGTACCTATTATCAAGAAGAATGGCAAAGTAAGGGTATGTATTGATTATAGAGCCCTCAATCAGAGGACAGTTAAGGACAGTTTTCCATTACCCGCTGTGAACGACTGTATTTATAATTTAAAAGGCAGTACCTATTTTAGTCTTCTAGACATGACCAAAGGATACTACAACTTACCCATGGATGAAAAATCAAGAGAATATACTGCTTTTACAACATCTTCAAAGCATCTGGAGTTCGTACGATTACCTTTTGGCCTCTGTAACTCACCCGCGACTTTCCAACGTCTCGTCAACTTGATGATACAAGATTTCTCAAAAACCCAAGTAATGGCCTACTTGGACGATATTTTGATCTTGGGAAGAAATTTTGACGAACATTTGAATAATCTAAGTCAAGTTTTAGAGAAACTGCGTGAGTTTAATTTAAAAATAAAACCGGAAAAATGTAATATCTTCAGAAGAAAAGTAAAATTTTTAGGCCAGGAAGTTAGTGAAGAAGGAATATTACCATTATCCGAAAATATAGAGGCCATACAAAAAGCTCCAGTGCCCAAAACCATAAAGCAAGTTCAGAGTTTCTTGGGTAGTGTAAATTACTATAGAAGACATATTCCAGAAGCTGCTAAACTCATGAAGCCTCTCTCTCAGTTAACAACAGGAAAGAGTATAAAATGGACTCTGGAGTGTCAAGAAAGCTTTGAAAGATTAAAACAAGCTTTGGTAGAACCACCAATTTTAGCCTTCCCGGACTATGAGAGTAAAAAACCATTGGAACTGTTTGTTGATGCATCTGGGACAGGTGCCGGAGCTTGTTTAAAACAACAGCAAGACGGGGAACTAAAAGTTATAGCCTATGCCTCGATGTGTTTTGGATCCGCCCAGAGAAACTATAGTACTCTAGAGAAAGAATTAGCCGCATTAAGATGGGGAGTGAAAGTGTTTCGCACATTTTTAATGTGCCGAAGGTTTGTCATCTGGTCTGATCACCAACCCCTAACTTATTTGCACAATATGGCTGGAGTAAATGCAAGAATTGCCCGAACTTTAACAGATTTAGCTGAGTACGATTTTGAGATCAAATACCTACCCGGGAAATTTAATCACATCAGCGATTTCCTCTCTCGATGCGTTCCAGAAAATACAGAGGAAATAGAAATTGAAGAAGATATAGTACCGGTAGGATTTAAAGAAAAAGAAATTAAAGGCAGCGGAAACGCCCTGTTCGTGGCAATAGCCATATTCTTATTTAATGATGAAAAAGCTCACAAGATTCTCCGTGAGCGTGCGGTCAATGAAGTGAGAAATAATTTGAAAACCTATGGGTTAATGGACACTAAACAAACTAGACAGAATCTGAACCGAATGAATATCTCAGGTACTATGGTCAGCTCTGAGATTGTGGAAGCTTGTGCCCGTATATACGACATCCAAGTTAAAATATATCATGCTAAAGACCAATGGGTGTCATATAATGATAAAGGTACTAGGATATGTCATCTCTTAAGTATACACGGCGTTCATTTTAATTTATTGGAGAAGAATACATCTGAAGAAAGAGTAACAAGCTGTGTTGACGAAATAAATTTGTTTGTCTCAGATTTTGAAGAGGCGGAAATTCTGAAAGAGATCGTCTTATTCGAGATTGAAGATGAGGAAGAGAGTGAAGGAAATACTGAGGAAGACATAGTTGATTCAGAAAGCTTGAATTCTCATGATATAACGATTGAGTCTACGGTGGGATCAAAACCAGAGGAAACCGAAGAATTGCCAAGTAGAAGATCTACATTAAAATATACAAGAAATGAGGAACAACTAGTAGAAGAAATTAAAAAAGGACAAATTGAAGATAAAGGTTTACAAGAGTTAAGACAGATTTTACAAGAAAATAATACAGTTCAAGAACAAACTCAAAGACTCAAAGAGAAAAATTATTTAAAGAGATATATAAGATATTTGAAAAATGTACATGAAATAGATGGAATTTTGTATTACGAGGAAACTGGGAAAGATGTTCCACTCATAGGGTATAATGATTTAAAAGATTTAATCATTGACTATCATAAGACTCATTATCATCCGGGAAGAGATAAAATGATAAAGAAAATACAAGAAATTACCTGGAGTCCAAATATTCGCAACATCTGCGAACAAGTCACCCGAATATGTATAAAATGTCAACAGAGAAAATTATTACCAGCTCGACAACAAAGACCACCAACTTGGAAAGTACAAGCCAGAAAACCTTTTGATGTGGTCGCCATAGATCTTATGGAAATGCCAAAAACAAAAATAGGACAGAAATATATCTTTGTTGCTGTTGACATGTACTCAAAGTGGACATCTGCTGTGGCTATACCAGATAAAACTGCTAATACAGTACTCAAAGCATTTAAAAATATGATAGCAACATTTCTGAAAGACCCTTTAGAAATACAATCAGACAACGGAAAAGAATTTACTAATCATCTGTTTGAAGAGTTCCTCAAAACTAAAGAAATTAAGCATCGTTGTACTGTAGCCAAATATGCCACAAACTAACGGCCTCGTAGAAAGAGTGAACCAAACATTGTTAAATATGTTTAGAATGATAGATAACTTAGAAGAATGGGATGAACATCTACCTGACGTTGTGGCTGTATACAACCACACATATCACAGAGAATTAGGAAAGACACCAGCTGCAATATTTCTCAACAATGTTGAAAAGAATCAAGTAAATGACAAGACTTGGGGAAAGACACAACAAGATTATGAACCCTACAAGTTAGATGAATTAGTCCTCAAGAAAAATATTCTTAAGGGTCATAATGTAGAAAATAAACTAGCTAAGAAATTCCATGGTCCATATAAAGTAGTTAAAACATATGAGAACGGGGTGATGTACGACCTTCAACATCAGTATAGAAATACTATATTATATAAAATACATCACAAACATTTAAAAAAGTGGTATGAAACTCCTGAAGAATTAAAAAAGGTTAATCAAGAAAATGATTTAGAGGACAACAAGAGTAATACATCCCAACCTGATTTTGAGGGGTTTACAGAAGAACATCAAACCATGTTTAAAATAAACTGGGAAAAGGTATTCCAATATAATATTCATCTACAACATAATGTAGATCTAAATCAAGATTCAAAAGACCAAATGGCAAGTCACGAAGCTGAAAGACGAATACCTTATAATAATGCCACTTATAATATGGAGCCGTGGATTCAAGAAGAATTAGAATTCAATAGACCCAGTCGAGGAATTCCCATTATAGATGCAAGAACTTCAAGAGTATGGAAGGATCTGGTAGAATTAGAACGAAACAGTACGGTATCGAATTTGTCTTTTGATTTTTCGGGATTCTGATGGTAAGGTAATATAATGTCAATAGTAAGGTAAGAAAATCAAAATTGAGTTATGTTATTTTGAATCCTTGGCGAAGTTACAAGTTTTGTAAGAGATAATATATTGGATTGTTTAAGTAATCAATTTATATGCTTTGTTTTAATAATGATTTCAGATGAGGAATGCTGTGTCAACGAACTTTTTAATTTTAGAATCAATGCTTGTTTATTTTAGCTCATGTTAAAAGAAGTTAGTTTTATGTTTATGATATGTTTAAAAAATTTTATCAGGTTTACAGAAATTGTTGGAGATTATGTTCCAGAAGAGTATTTAATTAGTACATTTAATGTAATTAATCCCTGTTTTAAATGAATTTATTGTTTTTGTAGATCATGAATTGGGGAACCAAGAGAGTTGTTGTAATTGGAGACAGTCGGGTTGCCGAACTGCAGAACACCGCAGACGGTTGGAAACCGAAACATCTGGTACGTTACAGCACTCCAGGAATGACTATGAAAGAGGCCCTAAACAAGGTGGACAAAGTGTTAGAAGATAATGTAGTGGAGGACCAAGAACCTATAGACATAATAGTGATTATGTGTTTACATTGTGAACTCACCAAATTAATAGACTGGAAAAATTCAGGTTGTAAAATAATGGTTCCGAATAATCAGTTAGATTTGGATGCATTGATTGAGCCAATTAAAGTTAAAATTTTTGGACTGGAAGGATAGGTATGCTTATTGCCAGATTATAATTACCGTCCCATTTATCCCAAATTTTGGAATATATAACCGTAACAAACTATACAAAAAATTAGATCCCACCCAAGTCAAATTATTATATCCATATCGATGTAGTCTCAGTTTTAATCGACAAATGAGAGATCTTATAAGTAGATTCTTTAATCAATGGGATAAAAAACTAACTCCAAGACCTTTAGCTCTCACCCGAATGGAATATTTCAATACGGTAAACAGGTATAATCATGGTAAAAATACAGTTAGACCTTTTCAAGGTTCCACCAAGGATGGCCTACATTTTCTAGGAGCCACAGTGGGCAAATGGTGGAAATTACTCAAGCAACATCATGAGTACCTAAATAAACAACCAGGGAAGTCCTATCGTGCCATCGAAGAATCAACACTTGTGAGAACAGGCTTGGAACAACAAATGGCCCAGTTAAGGGTTAGACCCCAAAGGTCAACAAGGAGGACGACCGGACAAGCGATATCATCAAAGGACAAGTTTAGAACCTCAAGAAACCCCTAGGAGATCACACTATCATACAACTGGCCGGTATAGAGGAGAAAACAACAGATGCACTAATTTGGAACAGGCAGGACCTTCAAGACCTTACAATGCTAGACCCAGAAGAGTTGATGATCTCAGAATCAAGATTCAGAATCGACAAAACCAAAGCCCTTGTAACATGCAAAGTGTACAGACACATTTCGGTACGGGCCGCACCATGACAATAGAAACTAGAACATTTTACAGAAAAGTTCATAAAAGATTTTAGCCATCCTGGTACTACTTAAACTCTCTAAATGGCCCTATGAAATACTTTGAGAAGGGGGTGTAGTAGGCCCTCCTGAAGAAAAATCGTTTTAAAATTATGGTGATAGGTATTGTGGTGTTGGTTTTTATGATAACTTAAGAAATGAGCAATATATGTTAAGTGAAGTATTTAATAAGAAAGAAAAAGAAATATAATAAAAGATAAGTAAATCGATAAGAAGAGAAAGAAAAAATTAGACATGAAAGAAACGAAGAAAAAGTAACAGAAACAATAAGTAAATCAGGTCTAGCATGAACGCAAAGTTAGGGCTACAAATTTAAACTCTCAGAAAATTATGAAATTTGAAAAAATCAAGAGAAAGGCAAGTTAAGCATAATATGTATTTCTTCGTGAATTAAGAAAATAACATGAAAAAGATGAGAATAAATAAAGGAATTAATAAACATAAGGATTAAGAAAATTATACGAAGTTCAAATCAAGATGGCGCTTAAGATTTCGAAAATAAAACAACAAACAGAGTCCGTTACCAAGTTGCCAGAAAAGAAAAAGAAGAGAAAAGAAAAAAGAAAGAGAACCTGAATTTTGACAACTCGCTAAAAATAAAACTTCCTGATTGGTTGATCTTAAAAAAATGACAACCTATGATAGTTGTCAGAATTCATAATTTGAAAATTTTGAAAGAAGTAGTCATTCTGATTTTGGTTCTGAAATCGAAAAGTTCTTTGCTCCGTAAACGAATTTTATATAGTAATATTTTATATTGATAAAGGTGATAATATTCTTAAGATTACTGATATTTTACGAATAAGAGTTGATTTATTCACAGACCTCTTTCGAGGAATTAAGGTTAAAGGTAACTTATTTTAGAAAATTTACAGAACTCTTTCGAGTATTTGATATTAGAGTGTTAAATATACAGACCTCTTTCGAGGAATTAAGGTTAAAGGTAACTTATTTTAGAAAATTTACAGAACTCTTTCGAGTATTTGATATTAGAGTGTTAAATATACAGACCTCTTTCGAGGAATTAAGGTTAAAGGTAACTTATGTTAAACCTTACAGAACTCTTTCGAGTATTTGATATTAGGTTGAATATTAGAATATACAGACCTCTTTCGAGGACCAATTGATATACTTGGGCATATTTACCGTGTGTTTATTTTTGATTTAAAACTCAAGAAATACGAGTTTAATTAAGATATTTGTACAAATTGTTGAAAGAATAATTAATGTCAGAGGATATTCATTTTATATAGTAACTGTAAATATATTTAAAGTAAACCAGATTAATTGCTTTATACTTTTATAAACTTTTGTTTTTGTTTAAGTAAACCATTTTGGTTTAAATTGTTCCTTTTTGAAGTATATGCTTTGCATTAGATTATACCATAATTAAGTTAAAGATTTTTGGTTTTGTTTTGGACCTGTGTAAACTTTATGGTTAGTTATAGATAACGAATTTTATTCGATTAAGAGAAGTTAAAATATACTTTATATTGTAGGTAGATTATTTGTAAGATAACGAGTGATTTATTAAATTGTCATCGCCAATTGACCTAAATTAGTAATATTTAATAATCCTTTAACTTAGTATTAAAACTGAATAGAACTTAGACAATATTTTAATAAATATTGTTGATTCAAATTAAAAACAACTCTGAACTATTTTAAGTGGTTTAATCTTATTCTGAAAAATTAATAAACAACTTTGAAATATTTTAAACAGTTTGCTATTGTATTAAAACGAAACAGAACTTAGAAAATCTTTTAATAAATATTATTGATATAAATTAAAAACAACTTTGAAATATTTTAAACAGTTTGCTATTGTATTAAAACGAAACAGAACTTAGAAAATCTTTTAATAAATATTATTGATATAAATTAAAAACAACTTTGAAATATTTTAAACAGTTTGCTATTGTATTAAAACGAAACAAGACTTAGAAAATATTTTAATAAATATTTTTAATACAACTTGATTAAAACTCTGAGATAATTTTCATCATTTACTGTTATTATAGCATTCGCTTCAGGACTTAGAAAATATTTTAATAAATATTTTAATACAACTTGATGAAAACTCTGAGATAATTTTCACCGTTTACTGTTATTATAACATTCGCTCAGGACTTAGAAAATATTTTAATAAATATTTTTAATACAACTTGATGAAAACTCCGAGTTAATTTTCACAGTTTACTGGTATTATAGCATCCACTAAAGACTTAGAAAATATTTTAATAAATATTTTACTATATTCACACTTAACTTGAAACAATTTCGCACGGTTAATCTTGACATAACATCAATTCGAAACATTAAACAACAGTTTAATAAACATTATTATAGTATCGAACTACATAAGTGTTGGTGAATACTATATGATAATATCGGAAGGTATAAGTTTATAGTAAGTAGGAAATTAGGAAAATAAAACCCTCTTTTATTAATTAAAATAAGGTTATAAAGAATATAACATAACAAAACGATTGTTTATTATATAATAATAAATAATAAGTCAGAAATTCATTCTCTAATATCAACATAGTTCACATCAAGTAGATGAACGACCTTTAATCTGAAAAGATAATAAATCATTAGAAACCTTGAATAATAGTAATGGAAACACAACGCAATTTCTGAAATATTTGTTGTAGTTGGTCCTTATTATAACATAAATAGAATTGATAACTACGACAATAACTTTTTTATTAAACATTATTTGGTTTATTTAAACAATGCTCTAAAAACTTTTGTCCATTTAGAAAATTTGTAAAAGCCAGTTTGATGAAATTCTAAGTAATTTCAAAGTTTTTTCGTATAATTTAAAACTAGACTTATGATAAGGATCATCTTAGATTTTTATGGTTCAAAGATCCTTCTAATACTAATAAAGGGTTAGTAACTTATAGATTTAAAGTAATTTTATTCGGTGCCAACTGTTCACCTAGCATTTTAGCTTTAACTATTAAAAATCATCTAAATAGGTTTCCTGACTCTGCTGCATTAGATTTACTTAAAGATTCTTTCTATGTGGATAATGTTCTGAGTACAGTTTCCTCTGAAGAGGAGTTGTTTACTTTTTATGAAGAATCTAAAGCCATTATGAATAAGGGTAATTTTAAGTTAACTGAGTGGATATCAAATTCTAATTCATTAAACTCACTCATTAATAAAGAAAACCTTGGTTATAGTGGTGATATTAACAAAATTAAAGCTCTGGGTATGAATTGGATTTTAGACGAAGACTCAGACAATTATGATTTCATTTGTACTAAACCATACAATATTAAAGAAAATGCTAGTACAAAGCGTCAAATTTTAGCAGAGTCCTCTAAAGTTTATGATCCTCTAGGTTTGTTTCTTCCAGTAACTATAAGATCTCGTATGTTTTTACAAGGTTTGTGGAAGAAGTCAGTAGGGTGGGATGAAACATTAGAGCCTATTGATGTAAAGGTTTGGCAAAAATTAGCCAAAGACTTAAATAAAGTTCAAACTATTAAAGTAAATAGGTGCACAGGGGAGAGGTCCCAAATTAATACTTTGCATATTTTTACAGATGCAAGTTCACAAGCCTATGGTTGTTGTGCTTATCTAGTCAATGACACAAGTAATTTAGTTTATTCTAAGGGAAAAGTTACTCCTGTAAAAAATAAACGTTCAATTCCTCAGTTAGAACTACTTGCAGTAACTTTGGGAGTAAAAATTTCTAAGTTTCTTTTAGAAACCTTTAAAGATGTTAATATTAAAGATGTATATCTATGGTCTGATAGCCAAGTATGTTTAAACTGGTTACAACAAGGTAAAAATTCTAATAACAAAAATGTATTTGTTAAAAATCGCCTTCAAGAAATAGAAAAGTGTGATGTACGCATTAATTATAGATTTGTGTCTACTCATCAAAATCCTTCAGATTTTTTGTCCAGGGGTCTGAGTTATAAATTAATTAAATCTAACAAATCATGGTTTCATGGTCCCAAATTTTTATTGGATAAAAATCAGTGGGAAGAAACTCCTATTTTATGTAAAATCAATAAGACTGTAATAAATTCTTCATTAGTAAGTGATCCTCTTTTTGATATAAATAAATTCTCTAATTTTAATAAAGTTATTAGAATAACTAACTATTGTTTAAAATTTATAAATAAATGTAGTAAAGGTAAATTAATTAAATTTGATGCTCATCATTATTGGTTGTCATATATTCAGAAAAAAGAATTTTCTCAGGAATACTCTTTTATTCAATCTAATTCTAAGTATAAACCTGAGTCTGGGCTTTCTTTAATATCAGATTTGAATTTATTCCTAGATTCTGAAGGCTTGTTAAGATGTAAAGGTAGAGTAAATAAATCTAAATTAACATATAATGCTAAGCATCCAATCCTTCTTCCTAGAAATAATCACCTAACAGATCTCATCATTAGGGACACACACACTAGAATATACCACATGGGTGTTTCACAGACACTCACAGAACTCAGAAAAACTTTTTGGGTCCCTAAAGGACGGGTAACTGTGAAGTCTGTTCTTAATACATGCACAACATGTAAAAGAATTCATTCACACTCTTACAAAACACCTAGTCCTCCTCAACTTCCTACTGAAAGAGTTAATTTCTCCTATCCTTTTGAATCCACAGGGATAGATTACACAGGGGCTATTACTATTTCTCTAAATGATGTTACATTTAAAGTTTATATTGTTTTATTTACCTGTTCTGCAACAAGAGCTATAAGTCTAGATATTGTGGAAGATTTAACCACAGGTGCTTTTGTTGCTGCACTTAGAAGGTTTTGTGCTAAACATAACATTCCTAGAGTAATTTGGACAGACAATGCCTCATATTTTAAAGGTGGTGAAAAAGTAATTCAAAATTTATTTGATTCTAATGAAATTATTAACTATTTTCAACAAAATAATATTAAATGGAAGTATATACCAGTAAAATCTCCTTGGTATGGTTCAATTTGGGAACGCAGTATACAAAGTGTGAAAAACTGCATAAAAAAGAGTGTCGGGTTGAACCAATTAAACTTATTTGAACTATTAACATTGATAACAGAAATTGAGAATGTTGTCAATAACCGACCATTGACCTATGTGGACAATGATATTGATGACTTTGAACCATTGACCCCTAATCATTTGCTGAAAGGTTATTCAACTAATTTATTACCTGAAAATACCAATTATAATGATGTAAATTATTCAGTGGACCACATGAGTTTAAATAATGAATTAAATAAAAAATTAAAAATTAAAAACCAGTTTGTCTCTAGGTGGGAAGCAGAATACTTAGCTTCTCTGAGGGAACGTGATAAAGATTGTTATAACAATAAATATTGGGAGGATAACATCAGAATTGGTGACATTGTACTTTGATCCATGATACAACTCCCAGACTTACATGGTCATTAGGTAGAGTAACTGATTTATTTACTGGAGAAGATGGTGTCACAAGAGTTGCTCGACTGAAGACTTCCTCAGGTGAAACAACAAGAGACATAACTCTACTATATCCACTGGAATCCAGTTACAATAATTCTGACAATTCTAATAAAGAAGAGTCTAATGTAAACCCTCTTGAATATACAGTTCTTGAAACTACAAATAGACCAAAAAGGAAAGCAGCAACCAAAGCTGATCTGTTCCTTAAAAGTAAAATCAAGAAAGGTGAAATTTAATTATATGCATTATTTTTTTTAGGTGTAAGATTTATGTATATTTGTAAGGATTCAAATATTTGGTATTTATAGGTATTTGACTTAAAATGCAACACTTTATATTTGAAAGTGAGGATATTTTAGGTTTAGTTTAGTATTAAGGAATAAATGCTACATTTTTCAATGAAAAATGAGGATGGTAATTAAGGTCGCTTCTTTTGTTAGAGATCTTAATAAAATAAATGCTACATTTTTTGACATTTCAGAAAATGAGGATATTTTTAAAGGGCAACCTTTAAGAGTAAGCAATCAAAATATAATTTAATTTTGATTTCATTGATTATTAAATTTATAAGTATTAAATTTCAAATTCATTGATTTTATTTAACTTTAAAATTCTTAAATTTTCTTCTTTTAATGTACCATATTACCTCACCAACTTAACTTTAGAGGGAGAACAGTTCAAAAAGAAAAACTAATGTTGAAAACATTACTTTTTCTTTCTTCCCCCTTAGACTTTATAAGATATATATATACACATAAGTATATATATATATATATATATATATATATATATATATATATATATATATATATATATATATATATATATATATATAATATATATATATATATATATATATATATTTAATTTATGAATTTAAACCATGGTGAGATGAATTTAGTTTTGGGACCTATGGTTACAAAGGAGAAGAAATGAAAACCAACTAAAAAACAAAAGACAAACAAAAAGCGGCTTTGGGCTAGGTAGCTGAATTAAGAAGAACAATGTGTAACTTAAGTTTATAAGTGAAAACTTAATATATATCATGACAGCTATTAAAATTAATTAATAAAACAGCCCAAAACCAGTGGCTTAATTCTTTACAAAGGACCGGTCCTAAGAAGATTCAAAAATTATTAACCATAAACAAGGTGAGGAAATTTTGTATTCTTTATAGACCTAAGGTCCTAACTTGATTATTAAGCTCACTTGGTTTACTTATAAATTAAAGATTAAATAATTATTACTTTTTTTGTTATACGATACTCCAGTTTTCTTGATTGTTTTTACTTTTATAATATAGTGGAACATTTCCTCTATAAGTAATCTTAATCAGAATCTTAAATATACCTGACTTAAGTCCTTACTAAAGTTGGGTGACTGAAGTAATAAAATATTCATACCATAATAATAAGGTCTTAAATGCAAGGTTTCTAAGTTTGCAGATGATACCAAAGTGGTTACCTCAGTAAGGAATAATGATGGATGCATAAAGCTTCAAGGTGATCTAGATAGACTTCTTGGTTGGGCAGAGAGGTGGCAAATGAACTTTAATAGTAAAAAATGTAAAGTTCTTCATGTAGGTTACTCAAATGAAGGATTTAATTATGAAATGAATGGGGAGTGGCTTGAGACTGTGGACCAAGAAAAGGATTTAGGTGTGATAATTAGCAGTAATCTGAAGGTGGGTGATCAATGTTTGGAAGCAAGGAATAAAGCTAATAAGATGTTAGGTATAATTAACCGCAATGTAGTTTACAAGAGCAAAGAGGTCATAAGCAAATTATATAATAGCTATGTCAGGCCAGAATTAGAGTATTGTGCACAAGTTTGGGCTCCTCATTTAAGAAAAGACATAAGATATGCTGGAGAGAGTACAACGTCGAGCAACAAGGATGATTTCTGGCTTTGAAAATAAGAGCTATGAAGAGAGGTTGAAGGAGTTAGGAATGTTCTCAGTTGAAAGGAGATTTCTCAGAGGGGATATGATACAAGTTTACAAAATATTTGCATCTGACAGTAATACAGAGATTGAAAAATACTTCATAGTGGACCATGGAAGAGTAACTAGAGGACATAACAAGAAAATTAAAAAGAAGCCATGCCATCTCGATCTAAGAAAATACTGTTTCAGTAATAGAGTTGTTAATTTTTGGAATGACTTGCCACGGGAGGTTGTTGACTGTGATTCTCTTGTCAAATTTAAAAAGGGGCTAGATAGATATATGGATGGTTTTGGGTATTATATAGAATAATCTGACTAAGCCAAATTGGCGGGTATATATGAATTTTTGGATCAACAGATCAACCTATGACTAAGCCTAATGGCAGTTTTTGTAGTGGGTGATGGTTCATTGAATATTGCATGTGTAATGGGGCTTAGTTTTTCTTTTATCTATGCATGACTATGCATGAATGAACTGATAACTGGGATGGGATAGACCTAGTCTTTTTTGCATGTATTAGTATTGTTATTTGTTTGGACTGGACAGTCTCGATAGGCCCTTGTGGCTTCTAACTGTCTCTATTTTCCTATGTCCTATGTTCAATACTTTTAACAGGATTGGTCAACTAAGCATCATCAGCAAACTTAAAAGTTAAGCATGTTAAATGGGGAAAAAGTAACCAAAATTTCCAAAATTTCAACTCTCGGAAGGTAAGAAAAATCAGGATTTCCTGATATAACTTTAATTTTTTTTGAGAAATATAAACTTTTGGGAATATTTTTATATAAAGGAGTATATGGAAATACACAAATTAATATTTATAAAAAATGCTGAAAACTGAATGTAATGAAAAAATAAGACCAGGAAAATTAACTATTTGCGCAAGATAAAACCAACCACTGCACAATATTTAAAAATGGTTATTCAGTAGTGCTTTTTATTAATAGATTAGTATTACAGATTATCAAAAATTAAATCTGAAGGAAAAAAAAATCTTTGAAATACTCAACAAAAATGTTTGGTAGCAAATTTTATGTAAAATTTTCAACACATTCCATTTGTCAAAATTGGTTGATAATTATATAATTGACCTGTAGCTATAGATAACTAAACTTTGACATTCATTTTGTTATAATTGAATTTTTTATGTCTTTACTGCCTAAATAAAGTTGCTTGTATCCCAAAAATACCCATGATTACAAAAATTCTAATTTTTGGGGGGGCATAACTATTTTCTAGACATCTAAAGTTCATGAAATTTTCTGAGGGTGTTTAGATGGGTGAGATATACATTTTTTATTTTGAAAAATCTTTTAGATACAAGTTTGTTGATGTGCATGGGAAACTTTTAAAAAATTTTCACATGCACAGCACCAAAATGATTGGGTATACAAAAACTTTTTAAATAAAAAATGTGTAAGGTTTTTTTCATATGCAACCATTTAGTTGCTGTGCATGGGAAAAATTTCAAATTATTGGTTTTCCTTTGTACAGCAGCAAAATGGATGAGCATACAAAAAAATTTTCTAAATAAAAAATGTGTATCTTTGCCTATCTTTGCAACCTTTAAAAACATTTTCATATATCCAGTCATTTTGGTACTCTGCATGGAATAAAATCCCAACATTTTTAAAATAATATTCCATGCACAGCAATGAAATAATTGGGCATATAAAATTTTTGTAGGTTACACAGATAAGAAAGATACATATTTTCGAATTTAAAAAATTTTTTTTTTTTGTATACTCAACCTTTTTGCTGCTGTGCATGGGAAATTTTTTTTATAATTTTTCATTTGCACAGCACCAATAAGATTGGATACACAAAAAATTATACCAAATGAAAGATGTGTATTTTGCCCAACTATACAACCTCTGAAAATTTCATGTAGATTGGTTAAAAAAAAAATAAAGTCACCACAAAATTTTTTCTGGTTATTTTACCATGTGTGGTGGTTAGTTTTAGTCCATTTCTGAATATTAATATTTTATAAATGGTAAAGAAAATTTACATTATTTTATATGAAAACACTTATTTTTTGTTTTTTCTAATCTCCACTTAGTCAAAACAGTTTTTTTTGGTAGACTTTAAAAAAAAATTTCAAATTTTGGTAAAAATATCTACCTAAAATAAGGGAAATTTTTTTTATAATTATTATTTATTACATTTCTTTTATAAAAAATATTAAAATATGAGGACAATTCAACCAAAAAATCCAAAATTAATATGATTTCCTTCATTAAAAAATTTTTTTTTGAGGGTGGTTAGTTTTTCCATGTTTGATAACATTTTATTCCCTTATTCGAATCATTTATATAGCTTATGAACTGAAGAGGTCTTAGTTTATTACCCTGAGGAGCTCTATTCTTTACCAGCTCTAATGATTATTTATTACTATTAATATAATGTCCTTCAATCACTCCTATATTCAATTATATATAACTCCTCTTACACCACACCAAGTTAACTTGTGAATCAGCATTTTATAAAGTACCATTTGAAAAGCTTTGCACAAATACCAATAAAAATTAAAGGCAGGATTAGGGATTTTTTAAATTTTTTTATATATGAATCAAATTAAAAAAATCATGATTTTATTATTTTTCATTTATTTATTTTATTAATTTTTTTCGCTATAAGCTTTTTTATTATTAAGCTTACAGGTAGGAACCGACCGGGGCCCAGGCTAAAAATCAGGGAAAACCGGGGTTTGCCTGCCGGGGTTAAAATGGCAAATTATACTTGAGGGGACAATCCAAATTTTTTTTTTTAATTTTCAGCCGATTCTCTTGAAATTTTCAGTGTATATAGCTTTTTTCCTGTTGAAAAAAAGTCCATTTTTAGCGTTTTTCCGAGTCTATAACTGCTAAAAATTTTTTTTTAGGGGAAATTTGACCCTTTTCAAATGAATGGCGGGGCCAAACCACTTTTCGGAATAACTTGAAATTTAGATGTATATTCATAATTCTATTGGCAACGAAAACATGTAACAGACATTTGTTCCCAGAGTTATAGAAAAAATGTTATAAGCCCAAAACTGAACAACTATAGAAAAAAAAATTTTTTTTTTTTAAAAATCCACCTTTTCAGTCAATAAAATTTAAAACAAAACTATAACTATAACATTCCTTATTTTAGGAGGGTGCATAGAGGAGGGATGGAGCTACAAATTCTTCTCTATACTTTATTCGATGAGAGTCGTTGGTTTCGAGATATAGCCTCTCAAAAAAGGTCCATTTTTGACCAAATTTCAAATATTTCCAAAGTTTGAGAGGCTATATCTAGCTTCAACCAAAAAGCATTTAATAATGCACTAAATAAAAATTGTAGCCCTGTCCCTCCTCTAAACAATATCCAAAAATAAAAAAAAATAATAGGTAGCATGTTTTTAAATAATTTTTTTCTCAGGAAAGGGTACGATTTTTTTTTTTTTTTAAATTTCAAGTGCTTATATCTTTTTTTTCTAGATGTGATATCAAAAATCTGTTCTCACCAATGCAAGAAATTGAGGCTAAGATTATTCAGTTAAATTTTCAGCTCATGTGGACCAGTGGTTTGACCCCGTTATTCATTTTTTTTCAACTTTGTGTCCAAATAACTTTCAAACCGTTATAGACTCAGAAAAATGCTCGAAATCAACTCAGAACTTTGGGGAAAAAATGCATATTCCCTGAAAATTTCAGCTCAATCAGTCAAATAATAAAAAAAATTTTTTAAACAAAATATAAGAAAATTAAGATTTTTTTTTTTTTTTTTTTTTTTTTTTTAAAATTTTCTCTTTTTTTTTTCTGTTTCTTTTGACTACTCCTTTTCTGCTAGTGAATGTTCATTTTTGTGTTTTGATTTTATACCCCCATAAAGATTTGGTTGAAAATTTTTTACTTGTACCACCCGGAGGTCCTCTTCTAATTTTCTGACTGCAGATGTTACATTTAGCTATTTCGAGCCTATCCTGAAACATTGTAAAGTACTTCCATACTGCTGAAGCTGATATTTTAACCATATTGATTGAAAGTATAAAAAAAAAAAAAATAATTTTTAAATAATGTAGCTAATTGATTCAAGTTTGATACATAGCAATAATATAACAATGATATGTATAAATATAGGTTATATTGATAATTTTATATCTTACATTTTTTCAAACTTTACTTTGTGGGCTTATAGGTAAAGCTGTTGAATCACTATTATGAATCAAAAAAAGTTTTTTTTTTTTAATTTTTGGACTTTTTATTATACAAAATCTGTAATTTTCTGACATTTTTTAGGAGAAAATGCATATAATCATTAATTTAAGTGAATGTTGGCTATTCTATGCCTTTCTTATAATTAAATAAACCTCAATTAACTTTATATCTAATTGTTTTAACCTAAAATTTTAGTGCTTTTGACCTCTTTACAAATTTTAAGCAACCCCGGCCCCGGTCAGTCCCTACTTACAGGCATAAGTAATAGGGGCCTAATTAATAAGTAAATATGTAAATATAAATTGTTAGTTTAATTAAGTTATTTAAATTATAATTTTTTTAAAAGTACAAGCTATTTAAAAAAAAATTTTATATACAAATACTGCAAATGCGACTGATAGAAGGAATTCACTGTATTTAAATATAAAATTTAAAATAAAATAAGTAAACTATATCATTTTTCAAAATATTTTATTTCTTTGTCATTTAATTTTTATTAGAATTACGATAAATATTAAAAATATTATCATTGGAACTCTCAGTACTTAAATTTTGAAGAAAAATAAAACATTAATTTCTATAATTAGAAAATAAGTAAATAGAGACAGTCAGAGCTTTGAATCAGAGTTGGGGATTTTTTTTTACATTTTTTTATTTATGAATCAAATTTAAAAAATCATTTTTAAAATTTTTTTAATTCTTTAGATTTTTATTAATTTCTTTAGCTATAAGTCTTTTCCATTAGTAAGCTTATTCGCCTAAGTAATAATTAATAAATATAGTAAATAAGTAAATATAATTAGTTAATTAGCTTAAGTACAAGCTTTAAGCTTTTTATTATTTAAATTATTATTTTTTTTAAAAAGGACAAGCTATTTAAAAAAAATTTTTTTTATATAAAAATGATAAAAATGCAACTAATAGAACCAACTCACTATATTTAAAATTTTAAGGAAACAAGTAAACTATATATTTTATTTTGTTTAAAATATTTTACAGATGTTATTATTTATTATTATACTGTATATATTAATTTATTTATTTCACTTTCCACCTTTCTCCCTTTCATGGGATGGTGAAAATTTTTATTTTTTTTATTGGTTGCATACTCGAGACCCAGGCTTTACCCTCAGCAATTAAGCCAACCTTAATATTCTGTTTCACCTTGGTTACAGTATGGAGTTTAAACCAGCCACATTTAGCCCAACAGTTAAATACTCTACCACTGAAAAAGCTTTTCTTTTAAAATATATGTTTTCTGGCTTTATTGCATTGTTTTTCAAGCTGAAATCTAGGTTTTAATTCAAGTAATTTTTTTTACAGTTTTGTTTTTCCGGATATTACCAGCTTTTACTAATTGTTATTGCTTAACTTATTGGTTTCTTATTCTTCACTTTGCATGCTTATTTTTTCATTTACTATATAAAAATAAATGGTTGTTTTATATATATATATATATATATATATATATATATATATATATATATATATATATATATATATATATATATATATATATATATATATATGGCAACCTTATATTAATTGCAGTATTAAAAAAGAACAAAAAGTTTGTAAAATGTTACTCTTCCATACGCAGCATTTCAGTTTTTCAATTATTTGATAGTACAAATAAAGTTACTAATGAAAAAAAAAAAAAAAAATTAAAGGAGCTAAAATGTATCTTAAATTTCTAGCAACAATTCTA